>JBBPMH010000600.1:0-20786 GCA_038090235.1 Pulveroboletus ravenelii
CAGAAGGGTGCCGTTCATACGTCGTCGCCTTATCATAGACGATGCCCGCAACAGAAATCTAGGATATGAGCATCAGTATGAACGGATCACTTTCATGCTGCTATTTCTCACCAGGATATCGGCCGTCAAGCCTTTGACAGGAGAAGCACAGGAACGAAAACGATGGTCGCGGTAAATCACGACCTCTGTCTCATCGACCTGGACTGTCCGATAGGTTGCGTTCTACCGTCGCAAAGAAAGGGGAAAGAAAAAAAAATGCAGCCTGATCCTCCCCCCCAACCCGGGACGAGAGAATGGACAACTCACGTGAAATTTCTCTGGACATGGCCAATGCTCGCTGCCACGCGGCACCAATGGCTCATTTTCGGAGAGAGACGGGTCAAGAGTGGCTTCCAGCGGGTGGTTGAAGATATGTTCCACCTCCCCGGCGTAGGGCTCCAGCGTGGAGAGAACGTCAAGATTTGTAAGGAGTGCAACGACCGGCGTGACAATCAGCTGGGACTGAGAAAGAAACGGTTGGAGGGTGCAGAGGATATGGACGTCAGGCGAGCCTAGAGCCAGTCCGACCTCCTCCTGAGCCTCTCTAAACTGTCCGGGAAAATAAAATAGGTCAAGCGAAATAGCGGAATCTGAAAAGGGTCCCCCTTTACAGCTGTATGTACGAGATCTGTATCCGCCTCGTCCGCCTTGCCACCTGGCAATGCTGTCTGTCCCGGATGGGCACGAAGAAGTTTGGAACGTGTGGTGAGGAGGACTCGGAGTTCGCCTCGTTTTTCGTAGAGCAAGACTAGCACGGCGGCTAGCTTCTTTCTGGGGATGCCTGACCTGTCAGCCACGGCGCTCGGTGAGTCTGATGCGTCCGATGTCTGGATCTACAGAGCACTTGCAAGTCTGGTTGTTGGCAAGGAATGCCGTGTGCACGGAGTCGCTCGACACCGCGTCTAGTCCTCTCGGAAAGAGCGTGTAGTTCCATCATATGGTTATCGATGTGGGTTGCAATCTGCCTCACCTCGCAACTTGCAAGGGGTCTGGTCCAAGTTCGGCCGAAAGAGGAACGGGCGTTTCGGAGCGTCATCATCCAATCGGGAATGCCAATTTCTTGAGATACACAAAACGACAAACTTGGACCACGTCGCAGGAATTTTTTCTTCACGTTTTCTATGGTGACCATCACCAAATCTCCTCTCCCCCGACTTGGCTCTCCCAGGATCCAGAAACTGGGATGGAACGAGAGTTCCGAGATCGACAGTGCCTACAATACCGTACTGCAAGCGGAAAAGCATTGCACCACGAGCGAGCCGGCGGAGGAGAAACTCGTTTCCGTCAGAGTTGCTGGACATTTCCTGGAGTTTTTGGCTCAGTCACACATCCTCGGTGTTCAAGCCGCCGGCGGTTCTCGAAGTAGTCAATATGATGTCATCAAGTGTGGCACTGGTGATGAGGTCCCTCGCATATGTGCGTTCGCCTGGTTTTCTTCATGGCTAGACACTCACGATTGATACAAGTCTGAACGGTGACCACCCGATACCCAAAGCCATCCTCGCCTCCTTCGCGTCCCCCCTTCGACATGTTGGAGGACATGATCAAAGACTCGATGCAGCCCACTGATCCTGCGGTCAGAGAGGACAGCCAGGGTAAGTTGTTAAACAAGGTCCTGCCCCCATCCAGAAGTCTGTTATACTCACCCCATTATTCAGACGCATGCTACTGCTGGCGCTCTGGCCATACTGCAGTCATTCGGATTCTCAGAGCTCACTGATGCTTTCAAAAAGGTAGGGGGTGTCCACAAAGTCTGGAACTTGCCTACATCGCAGGGTGATTCATTCGACTGCTTAGAACTGTGGTTTGAACATACTGAAAAGGTGTGCTGCTACTTAGGGGCTTGCCAATTGCACTAACCTTCTAATATGCGCAGTCACACCACTGCAAAGTCTCTATCCTTTGCAAACATCCAGAAAATTTCATTCATAATCAAGCACTGCCGCCTGACCCCATTTTACTCGCACTTCATGCAATGTATGCTTGTGTCGCATATACATGTCTGGCGCTCCTGAATTCTTTGACCAGATGGAACAAGAGATGGAAAAGATGTTGGACCTCGCTTTTGATGGATAATCTGCTCTGCGGTCGCATGATGGAGTAGACAAGGAGCTTGACATGCGGGCCACTGAGTACTAGGAGGGACACAGGAAATGCAGGCGAGTCCCAGAACCCATCGTTCTGATATTGAGATGCATTTCATACAGGTCCCTCGATAGTTTATTGTTAGCGGCTCAGATAGGCTGCATATATACTTGACAATCTAGCCAAAAACAAGAATCGATACATACATGATAAATAGGAAAGCATCAAAGCAAGTACAGTATAACAGAGCTGAGATATCATCTTTTCGAATTGTATGAAGACCTCATCTATTACGTCCTGACTTTCGGTCGCGGAATGAGGCAAGGCTGGTTTGCTGACTTGAATGACCTCCGAGGTCGCGTCTCTCTGATCTCGTCCTCGTCCGCGCTACCCGTTGCTCCTTGTACGTATCCCACACCCATAAATACGGGAGCACCCCCGCCCCCACCATGCGCAAGAAAACCTTTCCGCTTGCTCTTTGTCCCTGTGGCCATGAATACATCCTCTTCATCCGGATCCTGCTCGTCGTTGCATTGATCAACGTCCGACGAACGCGCTTCCGCAGTGCGTATCTCTTCGTCGAGCGTCTGACGCCGTTTATGGACCTTCTTGCGCTTCTTCTGGGTATTTGACCCCGAACCGGATGAAGTGGATGAGTGGCCGTTTGGTTGTTGCGCCACAGCCCATGGGCGGCCATTCCCCGCCAACATAGGTTTTGCTTTCGACTTGCTCGGTTTGGACTTGGCGACAGGGATAAGTGACAGAAATGGAACCAGTGGAGATGGTGGAGGTGCCTCGTCCTTCTCGTCTGAGTCTGATGCCGAAGACGGGAGTGACTTTGGCTTCGGAGTCGCTCCCCGCTTGGTACGTGCAGGCGCCGAAGGCCTACGAGGAGTAGGTATTGGTATCGGAGACGTAGGAGGACGCTTTCTGAACAGATCAGAAGTACGGCGAGGTACGGAACTAGGACTGATAGTTCTAGGCTCCTGGCGCGAATGTTCTTCCATATCGACATCAATGACTTCGATCTGGTCGTCATGAGCGTCCGTTTTGGGAGCTTTTTGAGTTACAGGGGTGGTTCGGGGTCCAGGGGGAGTTGACGGAACTCGATCCTCGATGCTGTTCTCATCCCGGTCATTGTCTGAGCAGAGCGAAGGGGTAGCCACATCGGTTTCATTGGTCGAAAGTGGATGAGATGGCAAGGAAAGACTGGATAGCGTAGATAGGTCTGATGACGACACAGCAGTATGCCGGCCCATTTCCGAAGAAGACTGGAAAGATGACCGTGTCATACGGCGCTTTGCTGTGTGCACGTCGATAAGAGAAAGTTCACCGTTCAGGTCAAGTAAACATGAACATACGCGCAATGCTCGTTCCCTCAGCCACGTCAAGTACATCTACTTTCCGCTTCTGGCCCACTCGAACTTCCGGGTTCTGCGATAGTGTCAATGTGGATGACGGTACGGGTGCAGCCAGGGCAGAACCGATGGGTACACGAAGGCTTGCTAGTGAGCGTCGACGCAACAGCTCCTTGGCACCAAGTCTGGAATTATCCGTTGATGCAGAACTCGTCACGATGACGCTCTTACTGAGACCTGACGGTCCAGCTATACTGCCACCGCCCATCGCATTCGAGCCAGAACCAACCCTTCTTAACTTGGCAGTCTTGATCTCGTGCAAGAACGCGGCCATTTTCTCAGATGGGACATTGACAGTGGGCTGTCCCTGTCTTTTGGTCCTATTGAGCGCAGGGTTGTTGATGGGTGCTTCGATAGGTGTCATCGCGTGCCGCAGAGAGGCACGAGCACTTGAAAACATAGAAGTGGGTGTGTAAGGCGTCGTGTCAATGCGTAGCGGGGGTGGTGGGGGTGGCGGCGGAGGTGGCGGCGGCAGACCAGTGGAGGGAGGAGAGGACCACACTTGACTTCTGGAGAGCTACCAAAATACTGAGTCGACCTGGCTGGGAAAAAGATATAAACAAAATATCTTCACCTCTTCCTTCAGCCATCTAACCTCATCCTCGAGGGCTCTGATCCGCCGTTTATCTCGCTCGCGCTCGTCCGAAGCCCGCCTGCTCCGGTCCCCGCTCAACTTTCTCTCGTGCTCGCACTGCTCTTGCCGTGCAGCATCTAACTCACGCTCCTTGGCATATATACCATTTTGCTCTGAGCTGCCGCAGACAATAAAGTCTAAATCATCATCGTCCCAACTGTCTCGCGCGCGCTCTTTACCCTTTCTGGACGAGAGCGAGGAAGTAGCGCTCGAACTTGGGTGGTGTGCAGCCACCTCCTCGACAGAACGACTCTTGGAGCCAGGCTTGGCCGGAGACGAATGAGGGCTAGGTAGCATGAGAGAAAAATCTGCTTCGGCGCCCTCCGTTATGCTGAATCGGTTTACCGCATCCTTGACTGAAGCTACGGAACGAGTGCGCCAAGGGGAAACGTACTTGTCGAGGGATGGTTGATTGGGGCTTGCAGAAGATGCGCTCGGGAGGGTGGACGGCTGTGTAGATGATGGACCAGCTTCCGCTTCGCCAACATAAGATGGTTGGACAAAAGCTAGCGTGTTCGAGGCCATTTGCATGTACTGGTAACCATCTGGTTGATCCGGGGCAAGTGAAGGAGAGCGGGGGAAGAGGGAGCCAGGCATAGTGAGTGGCGGTTGCTTTTTCAACTTTGGCAGTGCAGGCACAGGAAACATGGTCGAGGGTTGGGGCGTAGGAGATGTTGTATGCTCCCGGTCACTGGCGGAGAGTACTACAGACACCAGCTCAACAACGACAAAAAAATGTGGGTGAGCGGAAGACAGCCCTACCTTGGTCATCGTCATCGATATACGTCGGCGGTGGATTGTTATGGCGACAATTTCTGGTAGAGTCTGTCGACTTGGAGGGTGGTTTTGGACGAGACCATACGGGTTTGAAGTGTCTCTCGTGTTCTCGGCGGTGGTGAGCCTTTGATCTGTGCCTTGTGCCATCCTCACTCGTTTTTCTCTCCGGGTCTCGACCACGCCTCTTTCCCATGTTTTTGATACGCCCAGGTCGGTTCGCCTGAGGATACCGCGATCAGCATCGAAGAATTTTGGATAGGACATGACTGACTGGACCCGCCGTGGCATTGACAACGAAGGACTCGATTTCCCTGGAAACAAAGCTAAAGACATGTGAGAGAAGGCCACCAGGTGGTTTGGAGTGTGGGTCGTCGGGTATACGTCGACGTCGTGCCATGTCCACCAAGTCGAAACGTGGCTCGGGACGAATACTTATCAGTCCAGTCTGAACCAAATGCTGAAGCGCTAAACGTTAAACGTGAGACCAGTTCGGTCCCAATATAGTCAACAACATCAACATGGTCACGGGGTCAACGATACATCTACATAAATTAGGGGATAGGCGTCTCCGCATATGAAATGTCGTCAACAGGGATATGATTAATTATCCTGGACGTGAGGGGTAAAGCAAACAATGGCAAGATCATGCGTACAAGGGAAATTGTCCAACAGCATCCAACAGATATAGCAAGGCGGTGTTCTCATCGGTATCCCGAATATGAATCATAACTCGGTGGTGGAGCGTGTCCACTCGCCGCCAAAGATGCCCGCACGGCCGCGTACGGGTCTGCGTACTGCATCGTCCGACTGATTCGTGGCTCTCCGGTAGGTGGGGGCGCAAATGAGCTCGACACGCCGCCAAATCCTGACGGCGCAGGGTCTGAGAACGCGCCGTACGCGTCCAGAGACGCGCGCGACGTAGCTGCGGGAGCTGTTACATATCCGCTGCTCCGCATCGCACTGCTCGAGTATGCAGTGGTGCTTGGTGCAGTCGTGGTCGTGTCGGCTGCAGACCAGCGGTTAGGGTCAGCAAATGGCGAACTAGCAATATCGGAATTGTCGTGGGTGGACTGTCGAGGGGGCGCGGCAGTCGGTGAGGGAGTTGTGGCTGTTTGGCTGGTCTGGGCTGGGGGTGGTGCCGCATATCCGACAGGTTGATACGCCATCGTCTCGGGTGTCTCCTCCTCCTCGACCTCCTCGACCTCCTCGACCTCTTCAACATCGGGGCGAGGAAACGGTGGGTCTAATGGGCGGCTTGTCAAGTTACCTGACCGCCAAGCCATAATGAGGAGAGCAAGCGACGCAAGCCAGAAGCCTGGATTGCACACGAATTAGTGGCACATTGACAACTGGGCAGGAATACGTTACCAAAAGCCAACCAAAAGAATATGCACCCCGCCTTCTTCGTGCTGCACCATGAAGGCAGACCATTGGTAAAGTCGCTACCAAGGGATGCATGGGGATCGTTGCTGGCATTTTTGCACCCAGCTTCCGTCCACGCTGAGATGGTCGTCACGAACCTAAAGGCGAAAGCGAGGTGAGGTGTGACACATGAAAAACGAGGGTGAAACAACGCACGCGATAAGAAGACTGAATGTACAGCCTACACCCGTGAGAATGAACCCGACGCGTAACTCCTGTAGGGCTCGTGCAAGGCGGGTAAATTTATTGTACTTTTCGTAGACCACAGGGACGACCATTAAAAAGGAAGAGAGAAAGATGCCAGAGACGGACACAAATAGGGCGAATCCGGTGAGGCCAGCTACAGACGCGAGAGCAGTCAGCCACTAAGACGCGTGGGGACGTAGCGTTACTACTCACAAGGGCCCACACCCCATTTTGCTTGAAAACTGGCGACGCTGGCAAAACAAGCCATGGCAAGAAAGTTGAAGAAGATTTGCGAGGTGTGGAAGATGATGGCCGGTTTGGATATGATCATCTGCAAACAAGACAAATTGTGTCAGTAGGCTTGTAGAGCAAAGGAGAATGAAACGACCGCAAGCCAGATGACCCATAACAAGGGGACGAAGAGGAGAAAGACCAGCGTGCCAGACTGGTCCATACAGGCACCTGCAGAGAGCAGGAGAGAAGGAAGAATTACGTAACGGAGTTGTGAAGGAAGGGAGGTCGAGATTAAGATGGACTGCGACAGCCAACTGGACCGCGACAGGGCAAAAAACAAGGACAAGGACAAAACCGAGTGAAGAGGGCAGGGGGGAACCTCACATCGTCCCAATATCTAACAATGCCTATGCCACCGGACATTGACCTGGACACTCCAGCGCCCTTCCTCTTGGGCAGGACCCGGTCCAGTCCGTTCTGCAGGGATTCCAAGAATGGCATGCTGGTGTTCGTCGTAAAGGATGGAAGAATGGAAAGACGAGAACGGGGCAGACAATAAGTATGTACTCCAACACAAGTTGGCTATGCAACGACGGCGCAGTCAAGCAAAGTGCGCAGTCGACGTCGGCGATGACAACCAAAAACCCTGGGTTGTTCATATCAGGTCACGTGATGTATATTATGTCACCCCTATATACATGTCCCGCTCATCAGATCAGAAGATGGCCCTCACCAATCCCCCACCAATCGCAGCACCTAGCAAGCCATGTTAGATCCTTCTCACCAACAATCAGGATAGACAACCCACCAGCACCAAAGCCAACACCGCCAGCCGCGGAGTGCGCCATCTGCATGTGGGTCAGCGGAAATGACCTCGAAAACGCGCTCGCCAATTACCGTGTTGCCAAGAGCACCATATTTGCTCTTCTTCTCAGCCTGTTCCGGCGCCTGCTGCAGGCCGACTGAGTTCACACCAGCCCCGTTCGGCGGTGGCATGTCGGCCCCGTGCAGCGCAGCCCCAAACGGTCGGTACGGTCTGCCTGTTGTCGATACCACCCCGGTCGCTGCAGGTGCCGGTGCCGGTGTAGTTGACTCCACTTTCTCGACGTGGTTGGAGGGGAAGAGCCCCTCCTTCCCACGTACCCTTCCAAGCCACCAATCCCCATTCTTCTCTGAGACAACCTCGATCGTCTCTCCCGTGGCGAAGGATAGATCATTTGGTTCCTGCGTTGTGAGAAGTGGTCAATTGCAACCCCGGAATAATCAAAGGCTCGTACAGCGCCATCCTCGTTATAGCCCCAAATAGCGCGGGCATATGCAGTTGCACCTCTGGATGCCACCTGTCCTGGAGGTGGGGGAACGGCACGTCCGCCAAGAGCTGGGCCTCCGACAACTCTGAATTGCGTTGTGGTAGTGACACTCGTTTGGGCCTGCACCGGCAGACGCCCGATGATGTCCTTCATTGTGGCCGCGTCTTGGGGGGAGAGATAGTTTTGTGACTCGAGAAAGGCAACATTTAGCTGCATCTGGCTCGCAATGTGCCCCAGAAGGGCCGCGGTTTGAAGTTCGTGTGCGATAGACATGGTAGACCGTGACAGACGTTGGCGGGATGGCAGCAGCGTTGTATTACAGGCGTATAAATATACTCTCTTAAGGGCTGTGCTCACAACGCGGTCATCATTCCCGCCGCGGGTACTAACACAGGAACTTCGTTGATAACGCCAAACATAGATCCTACCAGACAAGTTTGACCAAGTAGCAGTGCGATGTCCTCCCAGTCGACACTCATCATTACCACCGTCCCGGACTTCGTTTCTCCAGCAGAACACAGAAACCTTATCGCATCGACACCGCCATCTTTCAACAATATTCCACCCGTCCTTCGTCACAGGCAGGAGAATGTCTCTGTGACCCTCGTTCCTCCCCTCGATGGTTTCACCCCGGAAGACAGTGCCAACGGCGTGCTATATATCATCGAGAGGTGTGCCGATCGGTTGTCAGCTTGCATACCATCGTTCATAAGCTGTCCAGTGCGCTCGTGTTTATGTCGTCCACTGGCCGTGGACTCCAGGTCAAGTACCCCGCGATCACCCTTCACGCAATATCACGCGGCGACACGCAATCCATTTACTGTCAGCTAGATGAGACAGACAGTAGTAGCTCGCCATCCGACGAGGAATCCGAAGATCCAACAGGCATGCGAGAACTGTTGATTGTGCCTCAAGACCCTGGTTCGCGTGCGTTCGATCCCCCGTCGCTTCATTGAGCCCGCCTGTGACATCGACCTTGCAGTGGAGGCCATCTTTGAGGCCATGTCCCTCTGTGCATCTTTGCATCCGGACCCAAATATGTCGGAAGAGGACGAGCTTGACGGTGATCTCGACGCTCTCCCCGGAGAGGGGGAAGAGGGGGAAGAGGAGTTGAGCGAAGTCGGGCGGGTGCGCAGTGATTTCGCCAAAGACAACCGTTATGCACCATACTAGACACCCCTGCAGGCCGCCCTCGCTTATCTAGAGTCGATCACCCATGATCCATTCAACCCAGAACCCGGCGTCAATGGCAACGTGGACGGTGCCGAAGAGGTATTAAGCGACCAAGACGAGAGCAAGGACTAGCAAGCTGGTGCGGTAAGAGAAGAGCCCTCTATGAATTTTATCAGTGCTGGTTGCAACATTGTCGGCTGCAAATGTGGTTCCTGTGGAGTGGGACATGGGTTCCATAGATTCGGCTGTCCTGAACTTTACTTTAACGACCTATGTAGTCATTGTCATCCTTCGAGACCGTGAAAAGAGTACTACTGGATCGTAGCATTGCCCGATACACACCGCCGAGAGTAGCTCAAACACTGCGACAACCGCTTCACCATTCCGAATTACACAAGAACGTCTAGCATACTAAGCATCTATAGCGTACACGGTTTCTTATTGACGTCCACTATTCCTCATGCCCCAGACTTCCAGTAAGCAATGTCTCCATCAACCACTGAGCGGTACCAGATCAACAAAATCAAAAACACCTTAAAGAAAAGACTCACTCTCATAAGGCTTGCCCTGCTGTCGTAGTCTCCCCGCAGCTTTAACAGCAGCATCGCTGCCATACTCTTTAAGGTCCTCATAGGTCATAATTTCACCACAGACAAATTTGTTTTCAAAGTCAGAACTGGATGGGTGTTGAGCGATAACGAAACGTAATCTCGGTGCAGAAGACGTACTGTATGACACCGGCAGCCTGAGGTGCCTTTGTGCCTCGTCGAATTGTCCACGCCCTAACTTCATCAGGTCCGCAAGTAAAGTACCGGATAAGCTGAAAATGCACGTGGTGAGTATAATCCACAGGACAGACCCGGGGGGAACACGCACATCAAGAGATGTATAGCCTGCTTGAGTGATCTTGCCCAGGATACTCTGAGCCCCCTCCTTCTGCGCCGCCACCTTCTCCTCCTCGCTGAGCGCAGAAAGACGTTCCTCTAGCGAAACGGAAAACGGAATCAAAGCGTCTCCGGGATTATTGGTATCGATCCACGCCTTGATCTTGGGTAACCTACCAATTTTTGGTAAGGTGCTTACAAATTCGTCGCTCGTGCGCACCATTTGTTCTTCTTCCGAGTATAATCTGCTTCACTTAAATTGACGAGATAGGTAACGGGCTTCGCAGTCAAGAGGGAGAGACCATTGACAACTTCGATCTACCATCTGCGATCAGTTCTGCGTAATAGTGAGTTTGACAAGATACATCTTGGGGCGCGTGTGAAGCGTCACGACGAGCACAAAACTCTTGAATTCAAGAGAGGGGTATGAAACAGATGATCACCTGGAAGTGCATTAGCATACCTGAGACGACTGGAAATAAGTAGCCAGGCATAATTTTCAGAATAAACGTCATTTCAAAGGAATATGGGGCGTTACTCCCACCTCAACGAGCTGGGTTATTCGAGCGCAGAGCTCTTTTTCATCAAGGAAGAGATAAACAAAGGCATCATGATTCGTAATACGCACCTCTTTGTTTGTCCAATCTCCCTTGCGCACGTCCTTGTTGTCCACGGTCAAGGTCTTCAACACTTTTTCAACCATGGCCTTGTGGATTTAGTCCGCATGGGATTAAACCGAACGGGCAAGGGAATGAACATACGATTTCTTCTTTCTTGGCCCTGTCGGCCAAGCTGGTAGTCCCTAGGGCCCGCCCGCCCCTCTTCAAACCTTCCAGGTGTTTCTCTACCCATTCTATATCTTTCAACCGTAGTTCCGTTTGGATAATTTCCATGTCTCGCAGGGGGTTAACGTCGCCCTCAACGTGGATGACTTCGGCATCATCGAAGGCTCGGACCACTTGGAAGATGCCATCCACAGCACGGACATGTGATAAAAAGGCATTGCCGAGACCTGCACCGGTGGACGCACCCTAGTCTTGATTCAGACAAGACTGGGCGAATACGATAGGGTACGCACGGCGGTCAGACCAGCAATATCGATGCAAGTGAGGAAAGCCGGGACGCGAGAGGCTGGCTTATAGAGGTCGCAAAGCCACTCAAATCGCGCATCGGGAACTGGGATACGCGCTTCTTCGGGGTTAATGGTTGCGTAAGGAAAGTTGGCGGCCTTTCCAAGGTCTGCGCGGGCTGAGTGGGCACGGAAGGCACGTGAAGGAAGACGGACCTGTGTTTGAGAGAGCGTTGAAGAAGGATGACTTTCCGACATTGGGGAGACCTGGTGCAATCAGCGTGGATCTCGTAGCGTACATGGGAGGGTAAAGCGGGCGCACCGACGATGCCGATCTTGAGGTTGTTGCTTGGGCGGCCCAGTAAAACCTTTTTCTCCTGAGTGGGGGCCTTTTTAGGAGGCATTCTCTTCGCCTTTGCGTGTGATGTCGCTGAGACCGAGAATGACCGTGTAAGAAAGAGAAGGAGTGACGGACGGCGAAATCGATCAATCATCTCCAAAAAAAAAAAAAGAAAGGAGGTTTATGGGATTATTTTGTTTCAGACTTAGCTTAGGGGTTATCTGCCGAGTATGCCGGAACTCCCCCCACGCCAGGCCCGCAAGCTGACCGTCCTCGGCCCTGCAGGTGCTGCCATCCCCGACGATGAAGACTCTGTGCTCTTTGACGATTCTGCTCCTTCTCTCTGTCTTTGCAGACGCACAGACTGAGACCGTCATCAACAGGTGAGCGATGACACGCTCACTGGACCCAGACATTGCTGATCTTCCCAAGCGCTGGCGCTACAGTCGTCGAATTTATCACCCAAAACGTCGCCGGAATCCCGACCACCCAAGTCCTGTAGGTCTTGAAACGCAGTCTACCCTATCTCGTGCTGACGAGACTACAGCCAAACACTCAGCGGCTCGAGCACATCGCAGACACTCAACGCTCTTACGACGACTGCTCTCACTACTTCCAACTCACTCGTGCGGACGACCGCATTGACCCGGACAACGACAACACAACAAATCGGTCCAGTCGGGCAGCCAGCCTCCGAGCCGGCGACGCCTGGCGGCCCCACGCCGTACGAGTACACCACGACCGACGCAAATGGCAACGTTGTGGTGCAGCAAGGCGTATTCACTCCCACAGGGCCACAAACCGTGCCTCCCGTGGCGACAACCACTGGCACTATTCTCGATTACTCCCAGTGGCTGTCATTGATTGGGACAAACTCAGTACCAGCCAATGCTGCCTACCGCGTGTCAATGCCAGTCGCAACTGGGTGGTATTGTTTCGCAGCAACCGCTTTCGCTGGCCTCGTAGGAGGCGCATGGTTGATCGTCTTCTGATGGATAGTCTTACTGGACAGTGTTTTATGTCGTCGCATTTTCGTACAGATACTTGCATCAGCTACTTGGTTGATGGGCGAACGCTGCGCTCTACCCAGGATACCTCTACATTTACCACATCTACGTACCATTATTATTCACCGCTATAGTGTTGTGGACAGTCCAAACAAGAGTAGATCTGCAACTTTGTCAACTACTGCCATAACCGTGCCTTGCGGTACCTGCACTGGCCGCCTTACCAGTAATGTCAGCGGAACCGGGCACCGACCTCGTCGCCGTGGTATGCGTCGTCGAAGCCTCCCTCCTTCTTGCCTCCGAGTGGCGCCGCGTTCGGATCGAGTATGTGTACCCACTCCTCAAGCGCCTGAACGAACTGCACCCTTCCTATCAGGTACTTGTCCGACCACTTTCCCAGCAGCGTCTAACAGCGTTTCTGTAGTTCCGTCTAGCATTCGTCACATATGGTGCCGCCGACACGAGACCGCTACCTCTTCTCTCCAAGAGATACTTTGCTCCCCTCTCTCTCACCAAGGAACTTCTTGACGATCCCTCAAAGCTCGGTATCGGGCAAACGAACTCGGGAAGTGGCAGAGGGCTATCTGCCCTGGAAGGACTTGTGGCCGCTATTGAGGTATGTCACCGATTGTCCCAGTATACATCTCTGGCTACATACGCCACCAAAGTTGTTCGACATCTTAATGTCGTCCCCCCATTACGCTGCCAATCCTACGCAAACACAATCGCCACAGAAGGAGAGCCGATCATTGATATCCCATCTCCTCCATATTGCAGCGTCGCCACCCGATAACGCTCAGAGACCCTTTTGTAACACTTTTCAATACCTGGACTTCGTGGGTTGGGATTCTATCCCTGCAGAACTTAAGAAGGTGAGTCCCTATCCTTTGACTCATCCTGTGCGGACGAGGACGAGCATTCGACAGAGAAAGATCAATCTCAGCTTGATTAGCCTAAGAAAAATACCTCAGTTCCAGGACCTTCAGTCATCGGTTTGTCTCCGTCTCCTTTTCAGCGCTATAGTCGTCATCTCTTCGGACAGGTTGCAGGTCCTGGGGCTCAATCCCCATGGTTCAATGTACGTGCTCCCCATATCTTGTTGCTTGCGGGTTTCCCTACACCACAGACGACGGGTGAGCATACGTAGAACCCTTTATGACAGTTTCTTACCGGACCAAAGGTACCAAACGCCAGACTGACGCTCTTCTCTCCGACCAAAGTCCAGACGCTAAGCGACAGAAGGTTGCCGCTGATCCCGTCTCAAAAGCATCGTCTGTATCTGTATCTGCATCCGCATCCCCCGCTCCTTCCCCCGCACGTATACCACAGAATCAACGTTCCCAACAGCCAATGCCTTCACGAGTCCCACAACCACCACCTACGACCATTGCCAGTCAGAACCCGTTTCCCGCTCAACCTGTCCAATCCAAAACCTCTGCACCTTCATCCACACCTGCGACTACTACCCCGGTCCCACTACCCCCTTCTGGTCCTCCTATTCCATTTTTCAATTCTGAACTCCTCGATCAAGTGGTATTTCCAAGAGGAATCAAATTTGGACAAATGATGGAACGTCTCAAGCTGTTAGAAAGAGAGATCGCGGCTATGGACGCGCAGATATCCAATGCACAGAAAAATGGACAGGCAGCGATCGTGATTGGACTACAAAAAGAATTAGCGACTAAGACTCATATCCGAGAGCAGATCAAAACGCTGCTTAGACAACACTACCAAAAGGTGCTCCTTGAAAAAGAAGCCTCTTTGAACGCGCAAACCGGAGGTGCTGGGTCGGTTCCCCCGAATGCCTCGACAGAGGCAGGGTCGTCCGCTCAGTCCCATCCGTTAAATGCACCGGATGCATCGATCGAACGGTCGATGGGTTCCACGACGGAAGAACATAAACCCGTGATCTCTGACTCCCAAATTCTGGCGCAATTCTGGCATTCTCGTGTTGGTGCGGTATCCACTTCGAACAGCAGTCACCCTCAAGTGGGCTCAGGTCAAGCACAATCGCAGGCGATTGCGAATCCCGAGGTTTCCAGTCAGATGCAAAAACTGACTGAGAAGAAAGAAATTCGACCACAACCCCTCGGAACATCTTCACAAACCTCAGGGACAACGTCTCACGAAACACCCGTTAACCCTATTGTGACAAATATGCACGCACCCGCCATTACATGGCAGGGAACATTCTTGTGGACCCACTCCAAGTTTAGTGGTCAGGCAGCAAATGAAATGCAAATACATGTAGCTGGATTCATTCCTCAAAATGGGTCGGCTGATGTGTAGGTCATCCCCATCGTTTCCCGAGTATAGCTTTAGCAATCTTTGCAGCCGCGCGGACACCTGGCCCAAGACTTTGACTTTAAGACCTTGCAAAGAGCCCCTTAAAGACAACGCGGAAATCCTGGCGTGGGCCAGGCGTCACAAGCCTCGCGCTCATGTGGTGCGCTTCGGACCTGATCCTCGCATTCCTGATGGGCCCGCAAACATGCAGAAGTTTTATTCCCTCTATAAGTTTATGGCTGAGCACCGATTTGTTCGTGTCCCTCTGATGATATATCTTGTTCAATCTGTTCATTTGAAATGCAGTATGCCTACACTGGATGGCGCTTGCCATCAGGGGAATTCTCGTACAAGATCGTCATCTTCCCAGTGGGTTCAGCCTTCGTGGGGACCTTGTTTCCTGACGGCGTCCCCGACCTTCCTGGGAGCGGAAACACATTGGACACTCAACCCTCAGCTGGGGGAGCGAAGCCTCAGTTGTTAAGTGGAATAAACTTCCCTCCGGCGCTTATAGCTCGCATGCAAGACCTGGAACCAGCAAAACAAAAACAGGTATTGGCGCAGTTTATTCAGCAGGAACGGCTGCGACGGCAACAGTTGCAACAAGGCCAACAGCCTCATGCTACTTCAAGTCAGGCCACGAACACTCTTGGTGTATCCGTACCCTCCAACCCGTATGGCATGGTCGCGAATGTACCCGCAGGTTTACATGTAGGCAAGTTTACTACTCACCTTAGGGTAGTATGCTAATGCATCCTCGTATGAAGCCAAATCTTGCGAACTCTAGTGCGTATAATACAGGAGGTGGAACTGTGAACCGCGAGATGCTGCATTCCTTTATGCAGCGTAATCCGGAGGGATCTGCTTCACAAGGAATGAACTTGGGCTAGAACCAACAGGCATCACTATACAATTCCACTACACTATGCATTGCTTAATATCCTACACATTCCGAGCTAATGTCATGTTATGTTTGAGGCGTGCTAAAAGCACCATCAGTCCCTTGAATTTTGTCGTGATCTGCGAGATTGGCCTGCGCCTCGTATACAGTTATGACGGGATTACTCTTCCGCTGGGCATAACATGAGAATCTGTGAGAGCTTGTGCATATTGACCATAACATTTCACCTACCTGAG
The DNA here is from genome assembly GCA_038090235.1 of Pulveroboletus ravenelii. Taxonomy (NCBI): domain Eukaryota; kingdom Fungi; phylum Basidiomycota; class Agaricomycetes; order Boletales; family Boletaceae; genus Pulveroboletus; species Pulveroboletus ravenelii. The sequence goes on from JBBPMH010000600.1 coordinate 16,002, forward strand.
TCCAATGTCCAAAGAAGCCAATGTAGTACACTCGTGTCGAGTCAGCTCCTTGACTCGATGGGATAAACAAGGTCACGGAGGTGATGTTGCCGAATTTTGTCGCCCTATCAGCGATAGCGATTAATTGATATGAGTTCAGATCCACCACCGAATGAATAAAGACGTGCCTAACAGCATACTCGCCCACCTCTCGCCCAATTGCGACTTCGAACTCCTGTGCCGGACTCTTATCTGAAACATCGTCAAAGTCCAAGCTGGGCTCGTTCGGAAACTTGAACCATAGATCGGCAGAGGTGTATACTTAACATGAGGAACCTTCGTACACTGGGATCTACACACCAAGGCAATCCTTTGTGGTGTCTGGTCACCGGGGCCTGCTTTCAGGAGGAGAGATCGTAGTTTGACGGAGCCAGTAAATGGAACGCGAATAATGCTTCGCCAAGACACGATTCAGGATCAGTCTTTGAGGACATGATTGCGGCACCGGGTCTCACAGTTGCTCGTCTGCATCGGATTCCAGATACTGCGGCCCGGCTCAATGGGACAATCATGAAGGGGCTTTCCTACCGCGTACCACTTGTTCATTCATACGCTCGTGCCACGGCTTAATGATGCTGGACCCTGAACATGTCCCATTTAACGCGATGACATGGGGGCGGTCGATATAAGGGAACAGGTTGTCGTTGGGGCCAACGTCTCCATTGTCGTGATCATGGTCATGGCTTTCGTGACCGCAGCCTTCGTTGTGGTGATGATGGTGATCGGGCATGTGCTGTATGACTCGTTTGCCGCAGCAGTTAGTCAACGACTCAGTCACTGGCTTACATAATCCATCTCCCTCGATCCGTGAATTTCGAACGACTACGGTCAATGAATGACGGATGAGATAGAAAAGGTACAGGATTGTAGCTAATGATGTGCTCGATGAGGCCAGGGAATGGGCAAAAGCCCTTGGGCTTTCTGGCCCGAAACGCTTCCATACTTGGAGCTAGCTGTGTACCCAACATAAAGGAGCCTGTGACGCGTGCAGCTAAGCTCCCCCATGACGAAAGGAAACTGGCTCGTTTCAGTGCACGGGCGGCATCATAAGGCAGTGGAATTGATGCGTGGTGTTTTGATTCTCGTGCAAGTAAGGGGCTAAAATGAGCGCATGATGACGCAGATACAACGTGAAGGATTCTCCCGACCATTGGCCCATTGTCTTCACCACGTCGAAGGGAGTTCCTTGCAAAAGGTAATGCAGAGTGCCTCCTATTCGGAGGCTGTGACCTTTGAGATTCGGTAGCTCATACTGCTGCACCAAAACTTTGATGCGCTTGGTTACCTCCGCTTTCGTGAGTGGACATAATCCTCTGGGGTGTCACCATGCAAAAAGGTGGTCATTGGGTCCCGGCCTGTTGATACAGAGATGATTGTCAAGCCACGCAATCAGGTTGGTAATGTGGTGGATTGGGGCACATTGAGTATCTTCTCCTGATGTCGAGCATTTGGTAGCCGGTAATCTGAATTTTATTACCTCTAGCCTGTTCTGATCATGGAGGTGCTCAATGTGCGCTGGGGTGATGTGCGTGGTCAGCTGAAAACTTTTGAGGGTTGGCATGGTGAATTCCCCTAATCTAGATACAGAATAGAAAGTTACGGCGACACAGGCCATTATCGCGGCGTCCAACGCCGAGCTGAGGTCCATATACGTGATAAAAAGGGAGAGAGTATCCTGCTCAAAGGGGATTCTTTTTGCACATTTGGACGACGCAGGTGCGAGCCTTGAGGCACCTTCCAGCAGCACTCGTAGCTCTCCTGCATTTATCAGCCAGGGTTGTCTGTGCAGTATGTGCCACGCGCGAAGAGCCGCAGTGAAATTAGATAATGCTGAACCTGAGTAAGCTCCTGCACAGCTGGCTACGAAAGAGGCCAACAGAGATTGGTTGATTGGGCATCAAAGATGTTCTGGTGCATTGTTGATATCGCAGTAGACATGGAACATGAGCAGGCCAGTGCCATATGATTCCTTGGTCTTTTCTGTCCAGGATGCTGTGATCACGTCTAGAATATGATCCAATTGTTCTTCCGTTATCACGCATCTGGTAGCTACTACACTCTGTTGGGCTGTGCACGGGTCTGGCTTGGCGCTGGGAACCCAGAGTCAAAGCCAATCTCATGCCAGACAGTGTGGTCTAAATGGAGATACCAACGGAGTAAGTAATGGATGGTAAGGGCGGGGTTGTTCCCTCGTAACTAGTAATGGTAGAGTGTCAGAAAATATGGCGGCCGACGGCAGCGGATTGTTGAAGTGGGGTATAGTGAGGTATTTAGATGTCGAACTCTCTCTGGATGAGCTCGTCTTCTTCCCTTCGGCTGATATGGAGTCGTCTGATGCCTTCTGCTGCTTGCTGTGCACTGTCGAGCGTGCTGCGGCGCGGAGCGAGAATTGGCCTATGGCCAGTAGGGAGGTTGGAAGGTCTGCGCTCATCTGCACTGTCTGTGAGGAAAGGAGTGAGGGGGAACGGGAGGGTAATGCATGGAAGGAGGAGGGAACGGTGGGGGTAGATTCCTTGAGAGGGACCGTCTGCTGGATTGTCTCCGCTGGTGACATATCTTGTGTGAACCTCATTAATGTGATCGGTTTCAGCGATGAAATCGTGGATGCGTCTGAAAACGTGATTGGTTTCAACATTGCGGTGTCGACCGTTCCACCATCCTTCGACCACTCCGGTATTGTCTCCATAAATGATGTAGCTACCGTGTGTATCGGGGAGAACGTTGAGGGTGCAGACGAGTAGCTCCATTCCGACTGCTTTCGCCCACCCAATATCTCGTTCTGCACTGCAGATGGATGTTCAATCAGGGTGGAGCCTCCAGGCTCTCCATCTTTCGCCGATGACAATAGCGATGCCCATGCTAGAGCTGGCATCGGAATATGCTTGGGAATCGTGTGGTATTAAAGGCGGTTTTAGGGAGTGGGCCACTCTGCCTCATTGCAAACGTTCGACCCACCAATCCAGCTCGGTTTCTATGGATTTCACCAGCTGGTGGGCCATAAAAGGCTTCTCACCGCAAACTCGCATCATCCGTTCTAGGCCCGTGAGATACACGCGCCCTTGCGGCAGTACTGCACATGCATGAAGCAGCTTGCCATAAATTGATTGGACATCTCTGAGCACGTGCACCAACCGAGACCTCCATTCCCAGATTGCTGCTAAGTACTTAATGATTTTGGTTGGGGCTAGCATCACTGTCTGGGATGCGAGGTCCTATACGAAACCAATGTAGATTGTGGAGTTGGTGAACGGCTGGTCTTTGGAAAGTTCCCATGGGATTCCCAATAGTTGTGAGATAGTGTCTATGTCTGCCAGACTGTATGTGAATGAGGCGTCATGTGGTGACCTGGTTGACTGGTGGGATAGATTTTTAAGGGGAAATCTGCAGTCCTCGTTGAATTCCTCTATGAGATGTCCACCTGTGTCGGCCCCCGCAAACCACAGCCTACTACCTGACTGTTTGATGCCTCCCGCCGCAGTGATGTGATGTGCGCAGGTGGCTCAGAAGCGGTTGTACTCATCAAGACACTCCAATTTTACCCTGACGAAAATGTGATCGTCTACCCATTTGTCTATTGGACCTATGCCTGACGCTCGCAGGATTTCTGTGCCTGCATCTGCAACATGGCCATATACACCCACTGATGGTGTGGCCCCAAATGCCAAACACGTGTCTACATAGAGGATGTCAGCTGAGGCTCAGACTATCGCCGCTGGCCATTGGGTGGGATGTAATGGAATCGTGCGATATGCTTCAGCGACGTCCCGAGTTGCTATTTCCGAGCCCATTGGCAGCCGCGAAAGGAGTAGATGGACAATGGAAAATTTGCCCCAAGTTGTGGGGAAATCAACCGAATTGATAAATGAATTGACAGATGGGTTGGGAAAAGAGCAGGATGGGCTGTGCGGGAACGAGAAATTCTGGACTACTCTGAATTTATCTATGCGACCCGGTTTGGGGATTATGGAGATGGGGGAGGACTGGAAAGGACCAATGAGCGAAGTCAGAGCTGACTCTGAGAAGGGACCAATGTATCGGCCTTTGGTTAATTCGCGACTTAGTATATTCTGAAACTCATCGGAATATGTGGAAACTGAGATGTTATTAGGAGGAGATTGTGTAATCGAAATCGCTGCAAAGTCTACGATAAAACCATTGCGGAGTCCCACGGGAATGTCTATAAAACGAAAGAAAATGCCTGCATCTCGGAGGGCTTGTTCCCACGCGTCAGGTTTGTACGTATCAGGGATCAATCCTGGGCGGCTCAAAGTGAACAACCAAGGAAAGCCTGCAGCTACTAATGTCGGTGAAGACAAGAGCAGAAGGATGAGAATTCCAAATATGAGTAGGTACATCCTACGAATACTGGTTAAATACTACTATACATGTGTATATTACATAATATGTTCTAGACCCATGGAAACCCTATAACAATAGAAGGATCGGAAATGAATAAAGAAGCAGAACGGAGATTAAATAGAAGCGAAGGAATGGAAGAGAAGCATAATAACCCTGAACCAACCCTAAGCCTAGATAAGCCCTACGCCCTAGAATGGAATGACGTAGTGTGATGTAGCGATGATGCAATGCTGACCAAAGCATGATGTCACAGGGAATGACCTAGACCAGGAACGGAATGAGGTATAGATAAGATAGAAGAGAAAGAATAGATAGGGGTATAGATCGAGAATCACTGTTGTGACAGTACGGGGTCAAGGGGGAGTCAGAGTTCAACCTCTGGTTCTG
>JBBPMH010000601.1:0-20765 GCA_038090235.1 Pulveroboletus ravenelii
CCGAAGACCTTTATAAAGGGGTATAATCACATTATCAATCGGGGTGCAATATTATTTACATTGCGTTCATTTCTCCAATGATAACTCAGTTATATGTCTCAATCATAATTATTAAGTTCCAGTGGTGCATTGGAACGACCCTTGTAAATGCGCCTTGTAGCGTGGCCGGCTCAGCACTCAGACTTATGTAAGCGACAACACTACAAGCTAGTTGCACGCGATGATCTCGGGCTCAAGATCTTGCCAGGCGCAGCTCGCTCCTGTGAAGCCCACATCCGCTATCAGCCCCATCAAAAGCACACCCTCGACCTCAGCCATATTTGTTCTAGCTTCTCTAGACGGACGCCCATCACTGCCAGCGAGACTCGCCAGGATGACGCATGTCCGCAGGGTCTACCATCCGCAACGCTCCACAATCGAGGTGCCCACTTTTGTTTGTGGTTTCTACTGTGGTCAGCAGGCGATCTGATGCAACTCTCAGGGTGGAAGATGTTTCTTAGTTTGCTATCTTGTGTGAATTCGAGCATGATGCCACTCCACGTGGACCTTCATATACCAAGTTGAATCCCCGCGTACAGCGTATTTTGACGTGCCTTTATCGGTCGTTATTAGACGGTTGCGCCGTCCCCACAACGCTTTCGAATGAGGTCTTCCCAGTCGACCTCGACTCATCTGTTCCCCCAGTCCTGGCCTCTTGAGCCCATCGATTGCTAACTGGCGCACTTTGCTAACTTGATAACCACGCCCGCAAAATCGCCCTTCGCCGGTTGGGAAGTTGATCATCAACGGAGGAAAGCCATTGTCCAGGAGCCGGCGATTTGTTTGGTGCTTCCACCGTGATCTGGAGCTGTAGCCCCAATGACAGACAATTCCAAGGTTTGCTTAGAATCGTATGTCATGTCCATCGATAAGCTGACGCGTGCAAAGTACCGTTACATTCCGCGCAATGTCGTCTTCTGTGGAGAAATAGGAACAGGCAAGAGCTCTGCCATCAACCTCCTCCTTAGGAGCGGTACCTTGGCCACTGTCTCGAATGACTCCCAACCTTGCACACTAGCGAGTGCCCGGTACGAGACCACGCTGAATGGTACGAAATACAACCTTTGGGACACCCGTGGCCTTGGTGAAGGCCGCAAATTTTCTATCCAAGGGATGTTCCGACGGAATTCAGAAAGAGAACTCAAAAAGTTCCTCGAAGAAAGGCACCATAGACACGAGCTCGACCTCCTCGTATACTGCGTCCGCGGATCTAGGGCGTCCGAAGCATCGGTGAAATACTATAACAGCATTTGCGCCGTCACACGTCGGCTCTTTGCTCCGGTGGTCATTGTTGTAACTTATTTGGAGAGAGAGAGGAGGATGGAGGATTGGTGGAACAAAAACTTTCTTGGTCTCGAGGAACTCGGGATGGAATTCGATGGCCACGTTTGCATCACCACCCTTGCAGGGGACCCTCGACTAGCTGAATCCAAAAAGAGGCTCGTCGATTTGATCACCAGGAACCGTTCTTGGTATGCAAAAGGTAACGGACTTCGTTTTGATCCCGCCGCCCGGGGATCTACCCCTCCTGCATCACTACGCTACGGAAGGATCCCGAGTCTTATTCTCAAGGGCAGGGGCGGTGCTGGTAATAGAGATCTTGGTCATCGCCGTAACTATTCAGGCCAATCTAGCGCCGCAAATTCGGACTATCATACACCTGCTGAGTCTCCTCGGGAGTTGGTGCCACCGAATCCCGTTGTCGAACCCCCGACCCCTCTCGCTCCTACCGCTTATGAAAAGGTGCAGCATACTGAGACGGGTCCTTTGGGAGTTATCGATCCAGCATATTCCCCCGATGAAGAAGCTTCCAGCATGCAGTCTCCATTGTGTTCTATGTCTTATACCAGGTACGCAGTCATTGCGTACTTCAAGCTCCCTGGCTCAAGAAGTGCGGAAAGTCCTAACAGCAGTTACACCTCGAACTCTGACGCGCACCTGCAATCTTTCACTGAGGAAAGTGAAGGTATGTTCTCGCTTTCCTTCGAAGAACGACGCACCCATGTCCTTGTCATAGATCACTTGGGTGAACTACCTTTCCACCATCTAACTACCACTGTTAGAAGGAGGCAACGATATGCTACCCGTCACGGCGCTTTTGGAGATATTTGGGAGTGCGAATTAATCTCAGGAGAGCACTCTCAGATGGTATTGTCAGCTCTGGGTTATTTGCGCCTAAGCTGATGGAGGTAATCAGGTCGCAGTGAAAGCGGTGAAGACTAACACTAATGATGACGAAGACCCAAGGTCTCGCGCGAAGGTAACATCGATGTTTGCCGTCCTCAGGAATAACGACAAAGTATTCATGCGTGTCAGAAACTCCGCAGGGAATTGAAAGTCTGGGAGAGATTACGACACACGAACATCGTCCCATTGCTCGGGGTGGTGGATGGCTTCGGACCCTTGCCGAGCATGGTTAGCCCGTGGTTCCGCAATGGATCTTTATCCCGCTACCTGGCACGTCACCAGACACTCAACTTGTCTGGGAAACACCGATTGGTGGGCCTTTATTCCGCCTCAGGTGGCCTTAGACTCAGTAAATTTGCCGTAGCTTAAGGATATTGCGGCTGGTCTGTCCTATCGTGCGTACCAACTCTATAGTCATGATGTCGAAAACTCCTTATCACATCCACAGTCCACAGTCAAGACGTTGTTCATGGTGACCTCCATAGCGTGCGTAGGTCCCACTGCCAAAATGGCTATTAGAAAGGGGCATTGAGTGTTCCTCCGTAGGACAATGTTCTGGTTAGTGATGACGGGACGGCCTGCCTCACAGACTTTGGTCTATCGTTGATCAAGGATTTTGTGGGGACGTCATATCTAAAGTCTGACATCTGTGGTGGCGTGCAGTTCGCAGACCCCGCACTAGTCCAACGTGTCAACAGTTGGCCCCGTGACATCGTGTTCTACCCCACAAAGCCCTGTGATGTATACTCATTCGGGGGACTCATGCTCCATGTCTGTACGATTTGCTTCGTTACAGGGCTTCTTGTCTAATATGTCATTAATAGGTCCTCTCTGGGAAGAAACCGTATGAGGGAATTCATCCTGCTAGCATTTTTGTGATGGTTTTGAATGGGGAACAGCCCCAGATACCGATTCAGGATGCGCATATTACCGAGCGGCACGAGTCAGTGATCCAAAGGTGTTGGGATCACGAAGAGCTCAAACGTCCGTCGGCGGATGATCTTGTGAAGACGTTCGAGTCATAATTGCGTCTACGTCCAAATAGTCTTGGTCGGCGCCACCTTAGGGGGACCTTTTCTTTTCAATTCGCCCTTCCGCTTTCCCAGCTGGACTAGGAGCATTACGGATTGCATATCACAGCTGCGCTCTGGTGTCGTGTAATCATTTTATTGCACCTTCTTTTTCCCCACAGTCCCCCCACATGGGGATTCATGTATTACATTGTGTATTTGGTATGATTTTCTTTTTGTTCTCCCCTTGCATATTGTACCAACTGCCCATTCGTCGATATTCACCACTACCTTTCTCAGATAATTACTAGGCATTGATGCTCAAACAACTCCTGTAGGCCTCAACCAGACGCCAAAAGATTCAATATTCATACATCTCTTGCACCCTCGTGAACACTACTTCAAGCGAGGTATGTGCTGTTCTGCAACCGGTTTGGCAGGTCCCCTAACTCTCGATGATGAACTCTACCGTGACCGTCCTAAGGGAGATCTGCGACATATTCTCGAATAACAATATTTCGCTTGTCATCTACACGCTGCGCACGAAAAAATGATCGACAAGATCACAATCAATCTCAAGGTATAGTTCGGTGTGACTTGTAAAACCAGTAATGCTAGGGTGTCCTCTGCGTCCATAATGGCAGGACTTTGTTGGACGTATCTTCTTGCACGGCGCCTATCCCAAAACCGGTGTGCATGCCGTATCCTGCGGCCTCAGTTTGTAGTAACCTACGTCGTGCGAACATCACAGGAAAGCTATTAAACATTCCTTGGTTGGAAAAGGTCCGGTCGTCTGTGTCCAGTCCTGCAGTTCCCTCACAGAGGGACGCGCTGCAGAACTTGACCCAAAGGAGAGCCTGTCAGAATTGGTGCGGCATCGCTTAACCGATGCATGTTTATGCCCCCCGTTAACGCGATCCCGTGCTCTCTACCCCGGCACATTTGCTGATCTGGTATGTCGGCTCATAAGTAGGATGTACCTTCGTTTGTACTATTTTCCGTGTGCCGAGTAGGTTTGAACTCGGTTAGGAGGAAGGCCAGAAGTGAAGCCACATACTACACGACTTTGAGGGGCACTTTCCTAAATTGTGTAGGGGAGATACATTTAAAACCAAAGTAGCACAAACAACTGGCCCTGCTCGGTCAATAACATGTCGAACATCCCACTGCCCACAGCAGGAAGTTCCTTGGCGGACATCTTCGCGGCGGACGACCGCGTGCATTTCTCTAAGGAGACAGGGACATGGATATTCGAGGAAGAAGATGGGACTGAACTCGAGTACGACACCGCAACGTCACAGTGGCAGCCCGTGGTCAGTGACTCCCCATAGCGAGTTGCATCGAGGACTCGTTTAAAGTGCTCATTGGCTGCTATGCAGGTGGACAGTGACCTTTTGCAGAAGCAACAGTCTGCTTACTCTGTCGCCGGCGTCGATGAGGAGGTATGGTTACCCCGATGTCCGATGTAACGTTTTCGCGACGTATATACCTCTCTTCCCATGCCAGACTCCAGCAGCCCCCGTCCTGAAACGTTCCAATAAGAAGCGGAAAGAACCCGAGGATTACACTTCTGCCACACTTCCTCCGGGACCATCCACCAAGCGCGGCAAGAACGAGGAGGGTAAACAACCTCGCTCCAAGAACACGGCTGTCTATGTCACAAATCTTCCTCTTGACACGGAGGTCGACGAGATTGTCGAGCGCTTTGGCAGGTTTGGTTTGATTGAGGAAGACGACGATGGTGAACCCAAGGTCAAGTTGTACGCGACGGAAGATGGGTTGTTTAGTGGAGAAGCATTGGTGGTATTTTTCAGGGAAGAGAGCGTGTCTCTTGCGGTCAGCTTGCTCGACGGAGCAGAGCTCAGAGTGGGGGAACCGTCCACAGTGATGAAAGTGCAAAGGGCCGAGTTCAAGCATAAACACGCGGGAACGGGAACGAACGGTCTGCAGCCACGGAGAACGGTCGACAAGAAGAAAGCTACGCGACGGATTGGCAAAATGCAAAAGTAAGACCTTTTGTGTTGCGCTGACACAGTCATAGACCCTCCGTTCACAGAAAGCTGCAGGAGTGGGACGACCAAGATGGTTTCGGACCCGCAAAGACTGAAGAGGATAGCACAAATTTGGCCAACAGGAACAGCAGGGTTGTTGTACTGAGGCATATGTTCTCGTTGACGGAACTCGACGAAGACGCTTCTCTTTTACTTGATCTCAAGGAGGATGTTCGCGATGAATGCTCAACACTAGGGGAAGTAACAAACGTGGTGTTGTATGATGTAGGGGTCTCATATCCATATCACTATGTGATTCTCTCTAATTCTTTCATTTTCACTTGCAGAAGGAGCCAGAGGGTATCATGACGGTGAAATTTAGGGATCCTGTGAGTGCTCAAGCATGTATACTGGCAAGTCCTCCCACCTAGATACGTTTGGCTCCCCAACTGAGCGTTTTGGCAGAAAATGAACGGGCGGTTCTTTGCCGGGAGACGCATCGAAGCATCACTTTATGTTGGAAAACAGCACTTCGAGCGCAGTGGTGCTGGGGATGACGTTGAAGGGGACTCCGACGAGGCTGAGAAGAAACGCCTGGATAACTTTGCAACCTGGCTCATGACTGAAGGTGACTAAGGATCTGCTGTATTTTCCACGTGAACTATAGGATATCTATCACTATTGATTGTGGTCGAGGTGCTGGGGAACTTCATTGCTGCCTCTTGGATCCGACCACGGGCCAGCAATGTTGAAAAGTCCATCTCGTTTCATGTACAGATCCCCGGCGGGACCATGATCGAACACTGAGCGACGCAACTCAACTCGTGTTAGCCATAGGGAAGGTGATACAAGCCTGAGAATACATCTGCCATGTCGATTCCTGGACCCAACTTGCTAATGGCTACAAGCGAAGTACGGTCGGCAGCTGTTTTAAGATGTCAAACTTGTGGATAGCAAAATCTGGGCAAACACTCGGGGCCATGAGATCGACTCCGTCTATGATCCAGTCTGCTTGAGCAAACATTCGATTCAACAAAGAGTGTGATATAGGGTACCTGCATTCGGGATCCCCGCATTATGGACAGGTATGCTGTCAACGCATGAAGGGGCAACTTGACAAATATATGTAGGGTATAAAAGTGAAGGGTACCAGATCGAGACGATAGGAATAAAATGAATGGCAGTGATGGGAAGGAGGATGGTCCAGGAGCCGTGAGGGCAAGTAGTCAAGGAGCGAACAAGCAGGATCGGTGCCACTACACTAGTGCGCGGTCGCTAGCCCATCGTGCTGTACCTTGTCGTAAGCATGGTGAATTTCCCCATCTGCACTCCCCGGCGGCGCACCATCGATTGATCCTGGAGAGCTGACCACAAGCTCTGGGAGAACGGGCGGTTGACTGGATATGATAGGCCGAAGTTCTTCGTCTCTGGTTTCAGAAGAATAAGCAGAAGAAGAACGAGGGATACCACTGGAGACATCCGTAGAAGGTTTGGGCGTTGTCAGAGTGGTAGAAAATCGTTGGACAGACGGGGATGCTGGCGTACTCTGTCCGACGGTTTCGACCTCTTTGCGAGGAGGAGGCGGGTCAGAGAAGTCCCAAGCGCGGGGAACGAGGGCGACAGGCAAGAGCCAGGTTGCGGTGCAAACAACACCTTTACCCTCATCTGCTCTTTTGATCATTTTCCATTCAGTTTGGACGAATTGGGCAAAATAACGAATGAATGGGAGGATTTCTCGCACACCCTCGTCGAGAACGGATATAGCTGTCAGAAGGTTGAGGAGCATAGAACCAGGGGATTCGGTTGCTTCCAGTATGGCGATGGTTGGAGGAGGAATACAAAGTTCGAGACCCCACCAATCTGTGGTTCAAGATAAAGATGTGAGCAGGTTGAAGGAAAAGGTGGGAGAAACCTGACATGTAAGTACGGATATCCTGTCTGTCGGGACAATGACGCCCTTGTGGTCCGGAAGTATCGCCTTGCCTGTGGCATATCCCAATGACATGAGCTGGGGTGTGATTTCTTCGAGGCCATCGATCACTGTCTCGGCGGTAGGAACTGAGCCAGCAAAGAGACCCTGGGCTGTGACTGGGGCGCCGAAACCCATGTTTGGGGCTGTGAGAAGGTCGACGATGTGTAGGTTTTCCAGGGCGGTGGATATAGCTGATACAGAGGCTAATGCGACGGATTGCAGGTGAACGAAATGTTGCTCATGAACATCCCTGTCGGGCATGTCGAGACAGACAGCACGGATGGGACCGTTGGTATTGGTTGCAGTGCCATTGGCATGAGCGGGAAGTGTTCTAAGCTGGGCAATCACCTTGGCTGCAGTCTTTGGATCAAGGAGCTGAGATTTGACACGGGCTACATCGGATTTGGAGGCGGATTTTGTCTTTCTCGATCTGGGGTCGGCAGAGGTGCTGTGGTCACCGATAATGACAGAGCGTACGATGGCAGCAGACTCCTTTGCGCGCTTTTCAGATGAAAGCGATGTTCCGAAGAGAGCGGAGAGCGCGCCGTTAGCCTTGGGCTTTTTCTCCGAAGACTGTGGGACGGTGGGAGTGGCTTGGAGCTGGAGAGAAGGAGCGGCGCGGGTCTTGTTCCGCTTTGCATCGGAGCGAAGAAAAGAGAAGGAAGGGAAGGAAAAGCGACGAGGGTCTTTGCCGGCCGAGTTTGCACCCGGGGGAGAATAGGGCAAAGCAGACTGGCTTTGGCTATGCATGGGCGGGTCACTCTGAATAGAGGATTGGGTGTGAACCGAGGGGGAGCCCTGAGCGTCTACCGCAGAGGGAGGGACAAGGAGTGCAGCGGGGTTGGGAGACGGCTGGACGGGGCCCTGGCCCGGAGGGTGACTGCCCGCCGGTGGACCCTGGACGGTGTGCGCAGAGTCTATAGTGGGTACAGACGCGAAGGAGACTCTGGTCTCCGGCTCTTCAGTGGCCTGCGCAGGAGAGTCTGATGCACTGGGGACGGAGACATCCTGGACGGGAGGGGTGTCGGCGTTGGGTGTGTTGTCCCGTTCCTCGCGGACCACAGAGAACATTGGCTGCTTTGGAGCGACGCTAGCAGAAGTGAAGAAGGCAAGCATACCGGAGAAGAAAAGAGTGTGGCCACGGAGGGTTGGAAAATTTGGCCCTACTCTTACTTATACGTACGTACACCAGCTCGCTTGGGCTAGCTCGCTTGAAAGAGGCCAATTCGGGCACGCTCCAGCCATCCGCTGCAGCAGCTGGATTGACAGCGACAGGCTCGAGAACGTTGGCCGTGCCCGTCAGGCCTGGGACCTAAGGGAGACTCTGCCTCCCCCTTTCGCCACTCAGGGGTTAATATTCCGCTTTTGGAGGGGTCACGGGTTCCGCCGTGGGAACACGTTCTTGTCCGAATCTGCAGTGTCCCGGACTTGGACTGCCCACCCAGTGAATATGTCCCTCCCTGCTCTGAGAGCGCCAGGTGAGTCGACCCCTTCCATCTCCAAACGCGTCCGTTCATCTCTCCATACAGTCTCCCGTGCTGCAGCACTCCGCCCTGCACTCGGCATCTGCGGTATGTCTTGTCCTCCTGTCCTCCCACCCTCCCCGCCCAACCGTCCCGCAGCCTCCCGTTTGGTGCACACCTCGAAACCGGCTTGTGCGGCGGATCCATTGCCTACCACTTCCACTTCCCCGACCGAACCCATCACCTCTCTCGCCATCCGCGGCTCAAACCAACATAGTCTCGAAACACCCAACAACAAGGCTGGTACGTCCTCTCCAGCTCCATTCGCCCTCCTCACCTCCCCCCCTCGTCAGAATATGTTCTCTCAAGCCTCGACAAGCTCGCCAACTGGGCTCGTCAGGGCTCAATTTGGCCCATGACTTTCGGTCTCGCTTGCTGCGCCGTCGAAATGATGCATATGGCTGCTGCCAGGTACGACCAGGACCGCCTTGGTGTCGTCTTCCGTGCCAGTCCCCGTCAGAGCGACATCATGATCGTCGCCGGAACTCTCACCAACAAAATGGCCCCTGCTCTGAGGAAAGTATACGACCAAATGCCAGAGCCAAGATGGGTCGTCTCCATGGGCTCATGCGCCAACGGCGGTGGTTACTATCACTACTCTTACGCCGTCGTCAGAGGCTGCGATCGTATGTAGCTTCCTTGTCTATCTTTTGGCCCCGCACTCATGCTCGTCTCCCATAGGTATTGTGCCAGTGGACATCTACGTCCCAGGGTGTCCCCCTACTGCCGAGGCTCTCCTCTACGGTATGCTCCAGCTTCAGCGAAAGATGAGGAGAAACAGGAAGAGTGTATTGTGGTCAGTGTCTCCTCTCTTCCTGGCGTACTCTATCTCATGCCCCGCAGGTACCGCAAATAATTTGTCTTGGCGAGTGGAGCGTGTAGACGTGGATGGATTGTTGGACATAGACTAACATCACCTCTGTACATGCGCTTACCATCTTTGATCCTCTTTCCTTCACTACACGTCCCAGTTCACGCACGCATGCAAAACTCGAGCGGCCAACGCTCAGTCGGCTTGTTGGTACGACTGGTGTGTAATCACGATACGCAGCGCCCACTGGTCTATCATGATGGCAGGGTCCGGTAAAAGCATTCTTCACAGCCAATCAAGATTCTGCTGACTCGCAGCAATCGACGCCTTGGGTGTCACTAAATCAGTTTCTTCGCACTACAGTCGCATGTAAATGCGAGGATCATTGCCTAATGGGATAAAGAGGACAGCACCCTTTGCAGTGCCCCGTCTGGAACTCGTGACCGCACTCAATGGCCCCGATGGGAAGATCGAATATCGGATATCATGATGCAGCGAGCGCAGGGCGGCGGATTAGTATCACCGTTGATCCTCGAACTGCGATCGATGGGGAGCAGCTGTACATATATCAATGGTACAACGAGACTCGGGCATCCGAGAATCGCTTAGATCCTTGGTCGTAGTGACCACCAGTCCACCACCGAAATCGCGCGTGCCCGCCCACCATCTTTTCGAGCCGCCCAGGACATCGATGACCCATTTCGTCTGCGCAGTAACTTGAAAGCGGCGATGGCTGTGGTCCGTTCGGGCAGAAAAGGCGAAAAAGCCTGGGCAGTGGGGTCTGTTTTAAAAATACACCCGTCCCCTGTCTCGATTCCGCCACCGTTCATCCATCTGTCTTCCACCCAACCCAGCCATGTCCGAATCTCAAAGTAAGTGTCCATTGTGTTCACGCAGTCTTCGATCGAAAGATCAACCCCCCGTCTTTCTTGTTACACAGCGTACATCGTCACGTTCAGCGATGTGCCGTCGTACGAAAAGTACAAGCGGGAGGTTCTCGCGGAAAATGGTACCATCAAGAGTGATCTTGGATCGATCCTTCTGGTACCTCGCCTATGCCTCTGTTCCCCGCCCGCTTCTAAACGCGCGCTTCCAGGGTTTCACCGCCGTCATCCCCCCCACCGTTCTCCAGTTAATGCAGTCAGGGAGCTTGGCTGACAATGGCATCACCACCCTTGGTACGAGCATTCTAGACCCAGCCGAGTCATGCTGATTTCACCTTGCTCAGAGCCTGACAGTGTAGTCACTACCCAGAAACAAGTGATAGGGCACCATGTGTAATCATCGTACAATGTACAGTAAGCCAGCTCAGCGTGAGCTTGCATTATCATCCCGCAGAGAGATACACAATGGTATCACAATGAACAAGAGAATCGTTCCTGCCACGAGTCCCTCTAGCTTGTTACTTTGTGGCTCGGGGCAAATGAGATTGCATATGGTGATCTTGAGGAGAGGATAGACCTTGAAGCTGATCAAGCCAAGTGGATATACAAATCCTGAGCGGTCTCAGGTCACGATCACAATATCTCCCCTCCCGTCCTTCAGCACTACCAGCTCACATTCAATTTTCTCCCCCGTGTCCATGCAGACCACCTCGGTCGGATCGACAGATGAGGTCCGTATCTGTCTGCGCTCGAAGAAGGAACGTCCAAGAACAACGTCAAAGTGAGGTTCTTCGGAAAGGTAGACGGGTACAGAAACGCTCTTCGGCTTGGGCGGCGGTCGTGAACTGGCATCCGTACCAGACACCCCGACAGCGGGCATGGTAGAAGTAGCCGCAGGCAACAGCGTGATAGGCCATTTCCCGAGATTGACAAGCCCGCTGTAGCCATAAAGTCCGGGTACAGCGTCAGCGGGTATGAATCCGTGTTTCAGCGCAAACTTTCTTGAAATGTACACATGGCGATGACCACTTTTGAGCAGCATTCGCACTGTGGGGGGAATATCAGCCCCGCCAAGACATGGCCGAACGCGAGAGAGAACCGGACTTGCCGTTCTCAACGGGACCAATAGTACCCATGACGGTCCTCACACCGTTTTCGCTATGGAACTTTTCAAATTCCTTCCTGTGCTTTGCGGCTCTCGTTTCCCCTACGACCGCGTCTCGTGTAGGGCCCTTTCCTTTGGGACTCCCCTGTGAACGAAATCGATGTGACATCGAAGAAGGGTGAAACATATAGAATGCCGGATTTCGGTAGGCTGGTGGTTCTGGAAGTTGGCCTGCAGGATCGTGGACGTACAAGGTAGCCGACGTGGTTGACGTAGCGGCTTGGGACGAACTCGAAGAGGAATCTTGACGCCAAGTAAAGATCGTGTAATCGCTGTCTGGAGAGCGACCAGACATGTGGATCAGGACGAGTGCGACATATTGAGGGAGAAAGGGAGCATCACCATCATCTAAATTCCAGACGGTGTCACCCCAGACGTACTTGATCCATCCGGATTGGACCCGTTTCCCGTGAAGCTCTGCGGGGTATTTCCGAGTCAATTTGTCACGAAGCTGCTGGATCGACTCGTTCTTCACTACATCCCAGGGACTGAGAGCGCGGCATCGGTGGGAAGTGTGGCACCTACTGACAAGAATGCACGATGGTAAAGGATGAAGTCGGGGTATGTACATTGACAACAGAGGGAGGCACAGCGGTAGACATGGCCGACATTGAGTGAACTCGTAGGTGCCAGTCACTCCCACGGTAAACGTTGTATGTACTGCGCTTCCAAGCAAGGGTCTACTAGTACAACGCATCAATAGGATTAATACTCGTAGTCTATAGCTGCCCCAAAGTCAAATCAAACACTACCAACAGCTCAACAGTGGCTTTGCTTGGACCATTTCAAGCCGCTATGGGAGGTGTTGAGTATGTCTCCAAGGATGGTGGCTCAGCAACTCACCTCAACGATAACTGTGCGCTTGCGCTGCTCGGTCTCGTCCGCGGTCATCCACTCCAGAGTGTTCTCTAGTCGTTGTCTCGAGTGTGTCGTATGGCTGTTCCACCTCATGTGCCGTGCCATGGGGGGTTCGACATACGACATAGATTTAGACATGGCCGTCAAATCCTCCTCTGTCATGGAACTAGCAAGCGATTCGTCGCCAGGTAAGGATGTCGCCCCGCCGGGACTCGCAGGCGGCGAAAGTACCACCGACGCGGACAAGTCCTGCGGTGCGGTGCCCCCCTCTTCCGTCTGTATAAGGAGTGATGTACGTTCTTGCACTGCGGAGGACTCGCCCACATCCACCTCCTCGTCTTCCTCCTCGATCAGAGGTTCGTCAACGCCAAGCCTTTGTAAACTAGCCTCAACTGCATCCAGCCTCTCGAGGTGCTCAAGCACGGTAACCCCCGTAGTACCAGGATGGACTTTCTGGAATTTCGCGGAAAAAGGGACCGGTCGATTCGCCTCCGACGAGCGTCGGGACACAGGAGGAGGAAAATCACTTGAGTGGCTACGACCGCGGGTACGAGGTGGGAGGGGCACAGTGTTGATTGACGGACGCGGAGAGGCGCCAAGCGGTCCCGCGCCTGCAGGTTGCGTTATTTCTTCCATGATTTCAATCTCATCATCCCACACGAGGACTTTCGTTCGCCGAGTCAGCTCTAGAGGGCCTGAAGGTCGATGAATAACTGTGGAACTATTTTTAGGGAGAGCACAACAAACCTTCGTCCTAAGATATTGCACAGGGGTCATACTCAGTACGTCTCTTGGCAGCGATACGAACTAGGACTCACAGCATGCCTTAGAGACTCGACAATATTGTGAGCTTGTCCTTTGATGACAGCCAGCTGCCTCTAGTAACGCAATTCTCAGGGGACAAAGGTCAGCGTATACCGTTGAAAGAGTACACACCTTGAACATCTTCGGGTGGAAATCTGGATCGACAGCGAATAGCTTCCGCAGTTGGAACGTCGTCTCTTCCCACCAGGCTTTGCTGGTCAGGAGTGGTAAGAAGTGTTGGCGTGTCTTTTCGCTGAATGGTGGGCCAATCAAGCTCACGGGAAGGTAAAGCCACCCGTAAGTATACGAACGCCATCCTTGCGGGTGTTCGTGAGGGAAGGAAAGTGAATTGTCGATAGCAGCGATGTGGATGTGCGGGTGACGAGTAAAGCCGTTTACAGTTGTCGATGGTGAAGCTTGAGAGGGTGGAATAGCGTCTGCAAAAGTGACTGTAGACTGTGAGGGCACCGAAGTGTCCGATTGTCGAAGCTCATTTATAAGTGACATTTGTGGTCGTCTAGATGGCTGGGGAGCCACGTCAATCAGTGATTTCTCATGATCACCTTCGCAATACTTGATCATGTAATTGTCCGCTCCGCGGTCGGTATTGAGCATGAGATAATCTAGACGGAAATTA
The DNA here is from genome assembly GCA_038090235.1 of Pulveroboletus ravenelii. Lineage (NCBI taxonomy): Eukaryota > Fungi > Basidiomycota > Agaricomycetes > Boletales > Boletaceae > Pulveroboletus > Pulveroboletus ravenelii. The sequence continues at coordinate 13,882 of JBBPMH010000601.1, forward strand.
AACCACACGTCAGGATAGAAACCAACAGAAAATACCTAATATCACGAGTCTTCCAAAGATGGGTCGTAAGCGCGCAGAACCTCGTTTGTCCAAACAAATACTTACTTTTCAAGCTCTTCTCTAAAGCATCGTTGGAGAACCCTCGACCAATAAAATGGGCGACAGGAGTCGCTCTCTTCCGTGACATCGAATAAAGCACGTCCCTCCTCCGGGTCTTCCTCTTCCAACTCTTCGGCCCCAGTCTTTCCGCAGATGATCTGTAGCGCGGAGAAAATTTTCTTTGTTGACAGCCCCTTCCTGTGAGTCGAATCGTCAAAGGTATCGGTTAATGAACGACCTGGCCACGGGTGTCTGCGCAAGAAGTCCGAAGCATCTAGAGCAACCAAACGAGTTAGAGCCTAGTACTAATGGCTAGAGAGGCGGTTACCAGTGTATCCATGCATGAAAAGCTGCATGCTGCCTATCTTCTCCGGCAACGGTTTTCCCTTTTTCGCGGCACTCCTATCAAGCCAATCGTAGAAAAAAGTCTAACGGGATGTGAATCCCCGGATCATCTCAAGAATGTGGTCCATGCTAACCTGACTCGAGAGCGACACAAGTTGGGTGCGTGGGACGATATTCAGTGAAAGGCGTTCGTCGAGCAAGGAAGCAGCTGCTTCAGATATATAGCTGAAATAGACGCCCCGCATGAGTCGTGCGTGGGTGTCGAAAGAAACACAACGATCACCTTAAATTTGGTATTAGACAAGATCGACCGAAGGGGATAATCCAACGGAATTGACGATGGAGCCATTTCGTGGTCTGCGTGATCTTGTGAGATCATTCCAGCCGGTACACAGCAGAAACCCTTGCCTTGGGGTTAAGACGGCCGTACGGCTCTTCGTCTTTGGGCTTGAATACCCTATTCAAAGGTCAACCAGGGATGCTTGGAACACGATGGGTACACGCTCACGCAACGGTCTGAACCCTGCCGTCTACTCTCGCACGAGCAAAGTATGAGCCAGAGGAGCCTTTGGCAATCATCTTGGGGTGAATGCCTGCTGCAATTGCATTCCGGACCGACTGTGTGATGCTACCACGTGTGGGCGGTAGTCGAGAGACCAGGTCATGGGAGAACATACCTGTCAAAGGCAGCTTGCATTACCGGAGGGTTATGGTCCAATGTCTTGACCTATTACAAAACACGTGCAAGTCAGGGGGCGTAAGAGACACTCGTGTGATGGCGTACCACAGACATGGTACCATCGTTCATTCCGGAGGGGGGAACGTAGGGATCGAAGACGCTCTGCCATATCTCCTTGCGTGAATGGTCCTCCTTTCTTTTCTTCCGCTTCATCTTTTGCGCAATGGACTCGGTCCACCTAGCCCACGGTCAGATCAAGTCCGGTGGAGAGCCTACCATCGCACCTCTTGAATGCATTATCCAAATTTCTGAGGTCTATGTGACCTGCTTTATACGCAGGTTTGAGACCCTGTCCGTGCGAGGGTTTGGTAGTGTGAGCGTGGTCGCCGCCATTGACTGTTTGTTGGTCTTCCTCCGTGTGCTGGGGCAACGGTTCGTAGCCTGCGGGACTCGGCATGCCGAGGAAGGTTCACAGTATGCAGGGACTGTCGGATGTGGTGGTGCAATGTGGCGCACTGCCAGCATATGCACGAAGCCTGCCAGCTAACAGTCTAGGAGACTTGGGGTTCCACGTGTACTGCCACCAGCACGTAATCCTCGAGTGGTCGTACTAGCTCCGCCGAGTGTACTTGAATTCAATACCCAACTCCAGGGAAAGGATCCTGGCATGAATCTATCGGATATATATATATATGTATACATTCTCCCCAAAAGGTATGATAAACGACGAGCTTGAATGATCTACTTTTCTGTGGGTGTGGGAGAAGATTCCACCGAGCCTGGTGTGGACGCTCCCTCCAAGTCCGGCTTGGGAGGTACTACAACGGTAGTGGCGAGGCAGGGCGCATGGAAGATGGAACTATCAATAAGTGCGGAGATGGTACGGGCGGCTATCAGGATCCACAAGAGGAAGACGATGCCTAAGGACATGATGCAATTAGCAGAGGCCGAAGAGGGCAGTCACGGAGAACGTACACGACCAAAACGCGCCGAAACCCCGGAAGAAATTACTCTCCAAGACATTCCCCAATTGTACCGACAATAAGGTAAACACACCGTTCGGGAAGATGAGACCCCAGTAAGCCACCCCGAAAGCTACGGGACCTGACCCCCTAAAGACGTTGACGATGGAGAGGAGCGCGATGAAGATCCAGCATAAGCCCATCGACCAAAGGACAAAGGACACACAGAAGCAGAAGGAATAAAGGAGCTGTCCCGTCGCCGCAGACATGGGGAAATTGCTAGTGATGTGCAAGGGAAGCTGTGCGGCGAGGTTGGCACCATTCAGCAACAACGAGTACCCCCCCTGGCCCAATGGTCCAAGAACGATGAAAACAGACAAGATCATGTTTACATCCGGCGGGCCATATAAAATTAAACGAGCAAGATAAATCGTGATCATCATGAGCGCGAGACTGAGTCCGATGGTAACCATGACGAAGGAAAGGCCCGTGGTGAGAAGGGCAAACGTTGTTGAATGCGGATGGAGGGCTGCAGATATTATTCCACCGGTAGAGGACGCGACGATGAGAGTAACGACTGGTAAGAGCCATACTGCAGCCATCTTTGAAAGTTCGTGTACCTGAATGGTCGACCTGGCGCACCATTAGAGGACGAGGGAGAGATGAGAGACATGGTCGTACATTGCATAGATCATGCCAAACGCACACAAAAAGGAAACTATCGAATCAATCCACCAGCATCCCCACAAGAAATAGAGGAACCCCAGTCCGCCGAAGCCGGTTTCCTGGTTCATATTCTGCGCAAGTTGAACGATCTATGGAATACAGAACTCTTGTGTCACATACGATTGAAACATTGATCAGGGTAGCAAAACCCATGGGAAGGGCCCCCACGAACAAACTTTGGGCAGGGTGACGCAGCATTTTCGACCATACGTCCGGAAACAATGCATATCTGGCGGTAGTGGCAAGACTGATCAAGATGAACAAGACGAGATTAAGGAAGAACATGATGAGCGTGAATATTCTGATGAGTGGGCTGCCGTGGCCATAAGGGAAGTTGTGTATCAGGGAGGAGGTTACGCCTGTACTCATAATGACTGTGTACCATGCGGGAGTGAACTGTCTGTGGGCACTGTCAGCGACTGCTCGCGAGACGGAGGAAGGGAAATACCTGATACACTCTTTCCATGGTTTCTTGGGAGACATGGTGCAAGGGCGCGCGAGCGAGTCGCTGGGAAGGCATCGGTTGAATATATGTGCGGACAAGGGTCACAGCCTCCCACGATGACTACAATTCGGAATTCGCTTCAGTGCCCGGATCTTAGCTAATGCTGTGGAGACATCCATCTGATCCAGTTCAAGGTTGTGCTTCATGGCCAGGTGACAATTATCCAGATGGAGTTCAGATTTGCAACTGGAGCAAAAACTTCCTGATAGTCAACTCCCTCCTTTTGTGTGAATCCTTGGGCCACAATCCAGACTTTGTAGTGCTTGATCTTTCCATCCTGATTTTGTTTAATGCAGAACACAGGCTTGGAGGTGATCAGAGTTACCCTGTCAGGGATTAGAACAGTTTGATATACACTGTTCGAGTTCAGGCTGAGGAGCTTGCCTTCTACAGTGAACCTTCACAAGTTTCCATCTGGGAGTTCATAAGCTTCCTTTATTGAGTTCAAAAGTGTGTCCCCTGATGATGCATTAGCAGTGCCCATGAATATTTGATAGTTCAACTCTTCCTGCAGGCTAACAAAGGCTCCTGGTATGTTTTGCTTGTCAGGGGGCTCCAGAGTTACATTTGGAGCTTCAGCTTTTTTTGTTGTGCTTTCCTGTTGCATCCCCCCCTTCTATCTCTTTCCTCATCTAGTGTGCACTGGTAGTCTCTGTTCCAATTTGCAGGTTAGTGATTTTGGGAGCTCTGGCAGACACTGGCTATGATTCTGGCAGGAGGTCAGGATGGTGATTGAGATTGGACTGGAGGTATCTCTGAAGCAGGAGGCAGAGTGGGTTTATGAGGTGAAGCTAGAGCTGAAGTGGGGGCTGAAGCATTGATTTGGAGCTGTTCCAGGCATCTGGTGAGTGGTTCAATCAAGTTGTTGGGGTCTGGTGCTCCCACTGCTTTCTCTATATGTGGAGGTTAGTGTTGTCATGGCCCAGCCTGAAAGCCCTGGCTCAGGCCTGGCTTAGGAGGCCTATGGCTTGAAAAATCATTGGGCTGGGCTTTGAGCCCCTAAAGCCCCTAAAGATGGCCCAGCCCAGCTCAAAAGCCCTGGCTCAGGCCTAGGACATGGCTTGATACAAGGGGGCAACAGGGATAATATTAAACATAGTACAAGTACCTACTTAGCAATAAAAAAACCATCCCACTTATTCTCAGTCTTCCAATACTATGTGCAAGGGTTGTGTCATCAAAAGGGGATGACAGATGGGATGTAGACAATGTGAATGGGGTGTAGAGGACATGGTCAGACTGTAGATGGTGTGGTTGGGCTGTAAACAACACGGCTAAGCTATAGATGATGCAGTTTGGGTGAAAACAACTTGGTTGGGCTGTAAATGACATGGCTGGGGTATAGATGATGTGGTTGAGCTGTAAACAACATGGCTGGGCTGTAAATGATGCGGTTAGGCTGTAGACAGTGCAGTTGGGGTATAAATGACTCAGTTGGGCTGTAGACAGTGCAGTTGGGGTATAAATGACTCAGTTGGGCTGTAATCAACATGGTGTAGAGCATCAAGTGTCTTTACATTGATATCCAGTGTTTTTCCCATATCCCAGCTGGTCTATCTGATATCCATCCATCCGTTCTTACCAGTCCAGGACTAGTATTAGTTTGTCCTGCTTCCGTCTTAGTCTGGATCTTAGTCTGGATTGACAATCTGATCTGGACCATAGTCTGGATTGACAGTCCAGTCCAGTTTTAGTCCAGATTGACCTCCGACAAGCCCAGTTTCTTTCAGACTTTTGATTCTTTATTTAGAACATGTCTCCCTTATCATTAGTAAGTCCAGGAACATATTCCAGACTATAAAAGCCTTATATTAGGTTTTGAAATACATTTTTCAATCTTTCACCTTTCTGACTTTCCATCTTCTGGGAGATTTCCCTTTACCCATTATTACCCCAGAGAGTGACCCCATTGTTCCCTGGGTCCACCTAGCCATTGAGAACACCACCATTCACAGTCCAGAGCCTTCCTTGGGTTGAGTCTACACTTGCCCCCCTACTAGCCCTTTTGACCTCCCAGTTAGGATTGCTGTTCTTCATTGGCTAGGGTGTAAACAACACAGTTGGGCTGGAAAGGATGCAGAGGGTGCAGTTGGGGCATAGAGGACATGGCTGAGATGTAGATAACACAATTGGGCTGTAAATGACATGGTTAGGCTGTAGACAGTGCAATTGGGGTGTAAATGACACAGTTGGAGTGTAGTGGGTGCAGTTGAGCTGTAGACAATGTGGTTAGGGTGTAAACAACACAGTTGGGCTGTAAACAATGAGGTTGGGGTGTAGAGAATACAATGGCCCAAACCATAGATGACATGATTTGGCCAGATAGTTGTTGTTATGGTTGCAGCAGGCAATAGGCATCAGCCATTGTTGGAGAGGTTTGACCCACAGCTTCAGGGCTTCTGGGGCTTGGCCTGCTCTAGCTCATGGCCTTTCAAATTCCCAAGCCAGGCCCTAAGCCCCACCAAGCCCCTAGCATGGCCCAGCCAGGCCAGGCTTTTTGGGGCCAGGCTTAGCTGGCTGAGGGCTTTTGGGCCAGGCCACAGCAACACTAGTGGAGGTGCATCAGCAAATTGTCACCTACCTTTTTTGGACTTCCACATCTTGGCTTGTCTTTATGCATTTTCAGATATCTTTTCCTGCCTTCAAATACCTTTTTCAATACCTCAAAGGCACAAAAAGTAAATTCAATACTGAAGTCAATAAAGTACATACAAAGTAGTCTAAAAAGCTAGTGTATGCGCATGGTGATCAATATACTTATTTACATAGTAAGTCTGGAATGCATCAAGTGTCTCTGAAAATGAAAAATCAACAGGTAATGGATGCTCCCCATACATTGCTATAAGATGTGCTGGCTACAGTATCATATCAAGTGAGATAACCATATAGATCTGATGCCCCTATCTGTCCTCTTCAGGGACAACAATCCACATTCCTGTAACATCATCTGGCTCATCTGCAATGCAGATATACCACTCTACCAATGCACACTCATAGGCTATACCTCTATACTGAAATGCAAAAAGGAGCTGGACACACACAACCAGAAGTCCCCACATACCTTCACTGTTCTTGTCTGAGTTATTGACAAAGATTGTGTCCATCCATGCTGGTCCACTGCACCATGATGGTGTACACTGTATGATATCATGGTGCATACCACTCTTGCCTAACTGGTCACTCGGTGCATGAAAAGTGGCAGTTGCTGAGTGAAAGACTTTGACTGGCTCTTGGAACATAGGGCATTGATTCAGAATGACTTAATTGCCTGCTAAGTGAGTATCTGGGTTGAGCTGGTCATAGAGGAAACAGTGGATATTGGAAATCAGATCATAGTAACCAAAATATGTAGCCAGGTCTGTCACTGCTCATAGTAGCCCCCACACTGTGTAGGGAGTCAGCATCATATTCCTAATCTCACAGATTGGCAACTGATTACCATGTAAGAATATCCTCAGTGACTGTCAGAGTCAACTAGATCATATTAGTAGCTACCTGTAAGAATATCTAGGTAGCAGTCAGACAACTGTGTATAGTACAAAGAAAGTGGCTCACCCTCAGTGACTGT
>JBBPMH010000602.1:0-20760 GCA_038090235.1 Pulveroboletus ravenelii
CCTACTCAAACTGGCCTATCCACGTACATGGCCAGTTTCGGTGCTCTCGTCTCTCCAGTTGCATTTACAGGCATGGTCGGGCTTGCAGAACTGTCCCAGCGGCGCTCGCACGCTACCGAGTGACCCTTACTGGCCACCCTCCAGGCAGCTCGAGAAACCGAGGGCCGAGTCACCAGACGCACTTTCAGGCCCAGTCCAGTGAACAACACCATCGATGGCCTATGCACAGAGCATGTCGAGGGGACCATCAGGGTTGCCTCTCACTCGAGTATAATGATGGTATTTCTCCCGCAACTGTTTAGAGATAGATGTTCAATCATTCTTGCTGTCTTTACGGATTTACCATCATACGTCCTATGCTACATGACTTTGCATGAAACTGCTCACTGCAGCGCGCTGTGTGTTGCTGATCTGCCGCAAAATATGTGTCTCACTGGCAGGCCTGCTCCCTTGATCGCTCGTTGTGACTGGAGTGGAGATCTGACACTGATGCCCCACAGACCAGTCAACATTCTCTACACTTTCCTCTCATAAGTAAAGGACGCATCGATCCCTCGTGCTCCATGGGCAGCCTGGAGCATAAGTATACTGCTGTGATGCCACTTGCAGTGACCAGCACAGGTATGACCGTGATAACACATTCGGAAGGGTACTGTCCACTCCCAACACCAACACAAACGTCCTCTCACCTTTTGGGCCCAGTTGGTCCTGTTTCATAATTATGTTCTTCCACTGGTATACATGCGTTGTTCCTTGGCGACCAAGTTAGCCGCTCCATGAAATTATCTAAAAAAAGGTAAGGGAGACCTTCTGAACTCGACACTGTCAGACAATGTGCACATGCATGTCGGTAATGGTTCTCCGGCGCACGTCTGACGTGCTTGAATCAGAACCATATGTGGTGAGAAGAAGACATTACAGGCATCGCATCATATCACAAAGAATACTGCACGCGGCCCTGTGCGCAGCACTATGCTGTGGTCGTTATCCAGAGAGACGTCGGTCGAGTGCCCAGAGCGGGACGATAGATGCGAGGCAGGGGGGGAATTCATGGGGCCAAACTTACGGGTTAGACCACAACGACATTCGAATTGCGCAGATAGAATACGCTGGGTCGTCAATACTCTGGATGGTATACGTCACGTCAAGGATAATCCTGGAGATAAACCTCCCGTCTGCCGCATCCTGTCATGAGCAGCGGTGAACTCATACACTTGACACACACTCACTGTCCTTGTCGTTGTTCTCCGCGTGCCAAGCCGCCTCGTTCATATCTTTTGCCACCCCAGTCTGTACATGCCGTGTGACCATGCGCGTCTTTGCTCGCACGGGGTCGATGTCGATCCACCATCGTTCGTCTATTTGAGCAGCCGCTCTGCGCCAGGGGTCGATGTCGAGTATGGTATACAATCCCTCGATGATGACGATGCGGTGGGCCGGTTTGATGATAACCGCGTCGGGTGTTGGGTCTTTGAGCGCATGGTCGAGGGAAGGGGCGTAGATGGCCGACGGATTGGAAGGACGATCATGATGGGTTGCGACAGAGACTGGGTGGCGCAAACGAGCGACAAACTCGACGTAGGCGGGCGCGTCGAACGTCCAGTGGATCCCGCGGTGTTCGCGCGCGCGTTTTTGGATTTGAGGACGGGACGGGCGGCGAAGGAGGTTTTCCCAGATGCTGGGACACCAGCGATGGGGATCAAGAGACGTGCCGTGTGAGGGATGCTAGGTGGATGTCAGCCAAAGGAGGATTTATGGACACATATTACGCACCTTTTGAGTCTGTCGACGATGATATCGTCAGAGTCTTGAAAAAAGATATCCGTGGGAGGCCCACTCGCGCCTCCGATCTCCAGCACTTTTCATCACCACCATCGTCACGTTTACTGCGCACCCGCAGCTGCGAGATTACACGTGTTACATTCTAACCCAAACCACATCCTCGTTTCATGGCGAGTGACGGGTTTCAAGGCGGCGGCACGCTGAGACGGTATGCTTGGACCTGGCACTTCATCTGAGCGCGATACTGACTTGCTTGCGTAGGGCCGATCCAAGGACCATCCAAGACAAGGACCTCTTCGGCTATCAGGGCTGGTGAGTGTCGGATACCATGTCGACCCGCGCAGGGACCTCATCTCAAACGCGGTGGCCCCGCAGGTTCACGTGTGCCGGGGATGGCGAGCCCATCGGTCCAGGTGCGATTCTTGTTATCTACCCATGGAGGCTCTTATTCTCTCTGTTACTGATCTCTCGCTGGACAGGCCACCATGGCTGGCTCCATTGGTTCAACAGCCCCATCCCCTGCGGCGGTCGGCCCAACATGGACCTCTGGCCGGACACCTCCGAATACGACCCATCCGAACTCTACCCCGCTCCCGGTCTCAAAACATCTCCTGGCGATCCCGTCTATCTCTTTTCGTCTCGGCATCCCAGGACCGTGCGGCGGCACTTTCATTGGATGGCCCGGCATGGTGTGGACGGTGCATTTTTACAGCGATTCGCGAGTCAGTGCGAGTTCAAGGTAGGAAATCATGGCATTCGTGACTTGAGGGACGAAATTGGGGCACCACACCGAGACTGGCCCCATCTTTGCCTCCAACTGCCGTGAACCTGTCATCCCGTCCTTCGCGATCGACGACGCCATACCGTCCTTCGAAAGGGTTGGCGACGCTCCCGCCTCTACCTCAACGTCCGGTATCCCCGCCGCGTTTACCTCCCCAATTTGGTTTGCTCACGCAGACGGCGTATGATATCGGCGGGCCGCATGGACGTACTCCCGAGCTGAGCGCTGGGGTACTCTATCCTGCGCACCGCCCGGCCTATGCGGGACATGTTTCTTCCCCGACGGCCAAAGGACCGCTCGTATCAGCAGTTGTGATGAGTTTGCTCATCGTCCGACGCGGTACCCACCATACCCCAGGAGCGGTTTCATGAACACCTCTCCATCCGACCACTTGCTGACGGCAGGGTAGTGACCGCCTTCACCTTCACAACTCTTCTTGAAGGTACACGCTCTTCCCACTCACTCGGCCGAATCCTGCGCGAACACTTCATAACCGAGCTCCATATCTCCCTTAACGCCGGAAAGTGGAGTTATGACAACCGGGGGTATCCTGATCATCCCAGCGTTGGCACAGGGGTGGAACTGTGGACGTGGATGGCAAACGTTGGGCCACTGTCGTGAGTTCCTTCTCCTCATCGATTAGGCCTATTTGTTAAACTCAATTCGTTCTCCTCATTAGCGTGTACAATCGTCGGATAGATCTACCAATGCTCTAGCCGGCCTCTTTTGCACCTCCCTTGGTTCATTTGATTGCTGACGGACCTCTTGTCCAGCCCCCGCCTTTCCCTTGTCATCTGTACCCCTCCATATAGGCTCGATCCCGTACTCTCTACGATATGCCACTCTCCCATCAGAACACGTATGTACAGAAAACCTTACCACGTTCCTCAAGTTTCTGCCATGCAAGTCACGCGCTGGCCTAGCGAAGCTGTTAAACTCGCAACACCTATTTGACGCTGACTACCTGATCCTGTGTAGGGAAATGGAGGAAGACAGCAAGGTGAGGCACAGGTGGTTATTTGATTCTAATGTCAACCTCATTTTCACGTACCAGATTGGTCATTTCAATCTCTGTTCAGTCACAACATTGACGTATCCTGTCTCATTGGGAGTTCAAGCACCAATCTTGCCGTGTCAGATGTCCATGGATATGAGCTTTCACCTGAATCAGTGTCTAGCAATGACACCATTAACATTTACAGCTTGACCTCTCGTAAGGACATGGGTTGTTGATTGGAGAGTGAATGCTATTTTTTTTTGGGAGAAGTACCGCTTGACATGCGATGTCCTGACCTGAAGAACACACTTTCAAGTAGGTGTTTAATCGTGTTAAGATTTCAGAGTTCGCAGCTTTCGACAACGTTCCCAACCCCCGTTGCGCAGACACCGCTGTCGATTAAGCGCACACCCCATGGATCCTCCCAGACCCGTGGGGTTCTTTTCCTATTCCTCTCGAATAACAATCACGCTCCAATAACAGTTGGGTATCTCGAAACACACCCTGCCCTTGTAACCCTCTGGATGCACACCATGAAAGTAGACCTCAGCGGCGTTGCTCGAGGTACGTTCTTCTCCTTATCCCAAATCTTTCTACATTCAGTGCCGCATGTAAATGATCTCGTCTACTACCTACTAGTTCTTCTCTCGAATGGGCAGCATGGGCTGTTGACGTTATAGGTGAGCCGACGATTCCAGCGAAAAGCATCCTTCGTCTCTCCATCAATATTAGTAAGGCGTCCCTGAAGTACACTGAGCATCCCCTGGATGCCGTGGGGGGCTGGGACCTTCCCCCTGCTGTCCTATTTCCGGTTGCAATTCGCGACAATGGGACGCTAACGAATACTTCATTGGACGGTGTACAAAGCATCCCGAACCGCATGTACAGCCCGACGCTTCTTGTTGATCTCCCGACGCCAGATTTCTCTGTGCTTCTTATGCTCGCACTCACCCACCGACCCTCACCTTCTTGGCAGCCTAAACACACAATCAGGCCATATTACTCAACGCTACTCTCAGATCCAGTTCAGTTGATGGAAGTACGCCTCACTTTGGTTCCATCGGTAGCTTATGCGTGGAGAAAGTTAAAGGCGATTACCTACTCCTTACATATGCGTGCGCCACGCTGGCACGGAACGATCTTACTTCTGGGGTAGGTGTTCGACAGTCCTCACCATGTCTACACATCACTATCTCACCTTCGCGCTTGGTTCGATCGATTCATCACTCAGTCACCATTCATTGATGTTAGCAACACTGCATTCGAATCCTTTAACTCACAGGCATGAAGGCGTCACCAATAGGAACAACCATCAGTTATGCGCACCTGAGCGGGCAGAGACATCACACACGTGCCAAAAGTGTGTTGTGCGAGCGTGCTTGTAACACCAGCACATGGCATCGACGATACCGAGTCAGGGGAGTCTTTGGTCTTCCCTCTCACATCCTGCGTCTGCTCTATCCACGTCATCGCGAGTACATCTTCGTCACGAGTCCCATCATCATATACGTAGAACACACAACCTATCGTCTTCTGTCTGTGCGTATGTCATGTGCAGTTGGGACTAAACATACTAACATCCATAGCGAGCCAACATTAGCAAATAGACAGGTCCCGCACTCTTCTTCCCAGACGTGCCTAGCATTAGTATCTATTGGTACGAGAAATTGAATATCAAATTGGTGGTCTCTCCAAAAGTTAGCTTCCGTGACACCCCTCCACTTAGCAATAGGTCTGATCAATCGCATATTGTCCCCCCAATTGCAAACTTCACATGTATAGACTGCGATCACAACAGGGGAATAATCATTTCAGAGAACTCGATTTTAGATGGCTTTATTAGGACTCATGCTGATGTAGCGAGGTGACATAGAGGAACCGTGTCCGCACACCACCGATTGATGGTATTTGTGGTTCGCTCACCTAGGTGTATGTGCCTCATCGTGTGCACCGCGGCGAAAACACAGCATCCACATGGGAAAAGTAATCGTGAGATTGGCATATCTTGCTCCTTCCTAATGTTGATTCAGTGAGTTGAGCAACATTGGCGAAAGGAAAGTAACACGCACTGTTAGATGGACCCCCGCAGATTCGGATTGATATGAATTATTCACCCGCTGTGCCTAATAGGTTGTGAGCTGTCGGGCCGAGAACCACCATCGCTAGGAGATGTACCAGATCCGCCTCTGTTCCATTATTTGCGCTATGTTGTCCGCTAGTGGAAGCACCTTGGTTTGGACGCTTGGTAACAGTAGCCTTGTGAGACGATTTCGGCTGTAATCTGTGATAGGTTGGTGTATTGGATGTGGGGAACAACGAACCTGTGGCTTTCTGACAGGTTTCCACACCGCTCGCTGAGATGATATGTCAACACGTCGGATCTGTTCCATTTTGTCTGCCAAAGAGTGCTCACCCGTTGGCGTTGGCCCGCAGCCATCGTCGAGGGACCCACATTCATGACATTCACCCTGGCCGGTGAGTGCGAAGGAGATCCGCGTTCGTCATGTTGTGGCGACTTTCCAGAGAGTTGACCGGGTGTGCGTGAGCGAGCGTCCTTGTTAATCTTGCCCCGCAGCCACTTTTTGAATATGGAGTTGCGACTTTCTTCTCCATGTGCTGCGGAGGTGGAGGCTGCTGGTAGGCGTCTGCCATCATCCTCTGGAGGGTGAGCAGATGAGGTTGGAAAGAGGGGCTTGAGTAGCATCAACATGGAGGGAACTGGAGAATGAAATGGTTACGAACCTCGTCAAAGTCGAACACCTGTGAAGCAAGCGCGTTCGATACCTCGACCTATACCATTGTGAGGACCAACTTCAAGGGTAAGATGAACAAACTCATACATCGAGGAGATCACCGCCCTGTCTCTTGGGCTCGAGTTGCTCGGGTCTCCCTGAATCCTCCTGTTGTACACACAATGGAGTCAGCCGTAATTGTTGGTGATGGGATGGAAAAGTCTTACTTGATTTGTATTGGGCGACTTGTCACCTTGGCTGCCATTTGATGCCAATGATTGTTCATCTGGTTGTATGCCATCCTCAGCAGACACCTACAGGATTTGTCAGTGCAAATGATGGATGAGGGCTTATCTAACAGCCCAAGTACAACCACATACATGGAAAGGACCAAAGGTGTCAGGAAGAATCTTGCTAAGGTTGTGTATCTCAATTTTCCCATTGACCAGTCCAGTCGCGATATAGCTGCCATCTGGCGAGAGAGCAATTGACCATATCTCTGCTTCATCATCCAGAGAAACTGAATTAATGAGAGTGAGTGTCGAGGTGTCGAGGAATAGGATCGAATTTTGTGTGGGTGTGGCGATGAATTTGCCATTAGGGGCAAGAGCGATGGAGTGGCCGAGACCATCGATTGATGACTCAGCAAGCTGGGTCCCTGTCCAAGCATCGAAATTCCTGATTCGGTTATCATTGGATACACAGAAAATTTGCAGGCCATCGTTCGACCAGGCGAGTGGAGTAGTCCAAATGTAGCCAGATATGCGAGTCTTGATTTCGATGAGTTCCTCGCCAGTGTGACTGTTGAAAACGTGGATGCTGTGGTCCCAGCAGGCAGTGGCGATGCGGTCACCATCTGGAGAGAACCTGATCCCATTGACTGTATTGCCATGTCCGAGTGGGCCGATGAGTCTCTCTCCGCTCGCAGTGCTCCAGATGCTTGCTGTAACATTCCGTGTCCCAGTGGCCAGCCTGGTCGAATCTGGAGAGATGTCCACTCCACATACCCGTTCTGTACCCTCCATGCTAGTGACCTTTTCGTGCAGTTTTGCATCCCACATGCTCGCACCACCATCGCAAATCCCACATGCAATCCACTTCCCATCCCTTGACACTGTGATTGCCTCCACATCCATTCCTGTTTTGTTTGTGACTTGTTGGCCATCTTCAACTCGCCATCGCTGAATCCCATCCCTATTCCCGCTCAAAAGGTACTTTCCATCAGCCTGGAATGCAACTGCTCGCACATAGCCAGAGCGACCAGTATCGAGCACCATAGTCTGGCCTTCCTGAATGTCAGCATTGCTCAATCACTCCTCAGAGTCGCTACCTACTAGCATTCGCTGATGACATCTCTCAACAGTACAAAAGTCGCTGGTGTCGAAATGTCAAAGAACAAGGTGTTTTGGTTTCCTTGTGATGCCCTCGATTCTGTCCACGCAGCTCCATCGTGGCCTCAGCGCCTATGCTTACTCGGGTCCTGCCAACATGACCTCATTAGGACAATCAGACAAGCAGTCGCCAGGGATGATGCAATCCAGCTTGTGTCACGCTGTGCACAGAATATGGCACATTCTGAAACTGCGCCCCACTCAAACCCCAGGCCAGCGTTTTCTATAGAATGGAACACAAGAGTGTGTCGAATCCACCGGCCTACTCAAACTGGCCTATCCATGTGCGCGGCAAGTTTTCGTGCTCTTGTCTCTCCAGTTGCACTTACAGGCATGGTCAGGCTTGCAGAACTGTCCCAGCGACACTCGCACGCTACCAAGTGACCCTTACTGGCCGCCCTCCAGGCAGCTCGAGAAACCGAGGGCCAAGTCACCAGATGCACTTTCAAGCCCAGTCCAGTGGACAATACCATCGATGGCCTATGCACAGAGCACGTCGAGGGGACCACCAGGCTTGCCCCTTACTTGAGTATATGTATTTCTCCTGGAACTGTTTAGAGGTAGATGTTCAATCATTCTTGTTGTGTCTTTACGGACCTGCCATCATGCGTCCCATGCTACATGACTTACTTTGCATGAAATCGCTCACTGCAGCATGTTGCTGATCAGCTGCAAAGCATTTGTCTCACAATTGTGTGTTCAACTTTTTACTAAAACCTGTACTACTACGCATACACTACCACCATTGTCCAACCGACTGAACAGGAGCGCTCGTTAGTAGACAATGGGAAGCGTACTCCCCTAATCGCTCGTTGGAGCTGGAGTGGAAATTTGTTGCTGATGCCCCACAAACCTATCGATCTGTCGTGCTCCATGGGCAACCTGGAGCGTAAGTATACTACCGTGACAACACACTCGGAAAGGACATTGTCCACTCCCAACACCGACACCAATGCCCTCTTACCTTTGGGGCCCAGGTCCTGTTGCAAAATTATGTTCTTCTGCTGGTATACATGTATTGTTCCTTTATGACCAAGTTAGCTGGTCCCCTTGTCATCGCCAATGAAATCATCTGAAAAAAGGTAAGGGAGACCTTCTGAAAACAATACTACCAAACAACGTGCACACGCATGTCGGTAATCGTTCTCCGATGCACGTCCAACCTGCTTGAATCAGAGCCATATGTGGTGAAAAGAAGGCTTACAGGCATCCCAGCACACCACAAAAAATATCGCACACAGCTATCCACAGAGACATTGGTCGAGTGCCCAGAGCGGGACGATAGATGCGAGGCAGAACTTACTTATGAATTAGACCACAACGATATTCGAATTGCTCAGATAGAATACGCTGGGTCGTCAATACTCTGGACGGTATACGTTACGTCAAACATATTCCTAGAGATAAACCACCCGTCTGCCGCATCCTGTCATGAGCAGCATTGAATTGATACATTCGACGCACACTCACTGTCCTCGTCATTGTTCTCCGCGCGCCAAACAGCCTCGTCCATATCTTTCGCCACGCCAGTCTGTACATGCCGTTTGACCAAGCGCGTTTTTGCGCGCACAGAGTCAATCTCGACCCACCATCATTCATCCATTTGGATGGCCGCTCTGTGCCAGGGGTCGATGTCGAGCATGGTATACAATCCCTCGACGATGACGATGTGATGGGCCGGCTTGATGATCACTGTGTCGGATGTTGGATCTTTGAGTGCGTGGTCGAAGGAAGGGGCGTAGATAACCGAGGGGTCGGAAGGAGGCTCATGATCAATCACGACAGAAACTGGGTGGCGCAAACGAGCGACAAACTCGACGTAGGCTGGCGCGTCGAATGTCCAGTGGATCCCGCGACGGTCGTGCGCATGTTTTGGATCGTCCATGGCATCGAGTTGGGCACAAGTGAGGTGCCAGCCATCGAGCCCCACAAGGATGGCTTGAGGCTCGGATTGGACTGAGGATGAGGGTGGACAAGAAAGGAGTGCATTGACCATGTGGATGAGACGGCTGGCGAAGGAGGTTTTCCTGGATGCTGGGACACCGGCGATGGCAATCAAGAGACGCGCCGTGTGAGGGATGCTAGGTGGATGTCAGCCAGAGATGGCTTTATAGACATAGGTTGCACACCTTTTGAGTCTGTCGATGATGAACTGGGCACGTTCGACGACGATGCCATCCATGTTGATGTGCTGGATGGGGCCATATCGTCGACTGATCGATTTATTGTCAGAGTTCTTAAAAAAGTGTCCGTGACCCGCTCGCGCCTCCAGTACTTCTCATCACCACCATCATCACGTTTACTGCGCACCCGCAGCTGGGGGATTGCACGTATTACATTCGAACCCAAGCTACATCCTCGTTCCATGGCTAGTGGCAAATTTCAAGGCGGCGGTACGCTGAGACGGTATGTTGGACACGGCACTTCATCTGAGCACAATACTGACTTCTTGCGTAGGGCCGATCCAAGGACCATCCAAGACAGGCCCTCTTCGGTTATCAGGGTTGATGAGTGTCGACCTGCGCAGGGACCCCGGTCACATGTGCCAGGCATGGCGAGCCCATCAGTCCAGGTGCGATCCTCCCATCTAGTGGAGGCTCTTGTTCCCTTCGTTGCTGATCTCTCGCTGGTAAGGCCACCACGGCTGGCTCCACTAGTTCAATACTCCCATCCCCTGCGGTCGGCCCAATACGGACCTCTGGCCAGACATCTCCGAATACGATCCATCCAAACTCTACCCCGCTCCCGGTCTCAAAACATCTTCTAGCGACCCCGTCTATCCCTTTTCGTCCTGGCACCCCAGTAACAGTGTTTGCCATTATGTAAGTTTTTTTTTTGTTCGCTCGCTACTACCTGAGGTGTGTATTCATGACTAGGTACGACGCCTCGTGTGTATCACCAGACAAGATTCAAAATATCCTGGAGGGGGACTGGATGCACCTCCGGTCCTCCTTCATGAACAACGCGTACTTGACAGTCCCAGCTACCTATACAAGAAGGGCAGATCTGTTGTCGCACTATGGGGTGCGTCTTTCAGCCACGGGAGGACTCCACGGTTGGTATCTGACAGACACGTTTTAGGCTTTGGATTCAATGGACGTAATCACACACCGGCGCTTGTACGTGCGATCACCGAATTTTTTAGATCGTCTACCCCTGGTGGTGTGTACCTGGTAGCGGGTGCGCCAGGACATTGGCGAACCTCGTCTTCCGACGCGGACCGGAATCCAGGGTTTGTACAGGTCTGGACTGAATGCTTCGACGCCATCAGTCCGTGGACGGTCGGGCAATACGGAAACGAAGAAGAAGCGGAGCGGTGGGGGAGGAACATGTGAAAGCGGATGCCGACTACTTGAAGAAGCTGGAAGAGGAAGGCGGGCGGAAGATTGATTATATCCCCGTCGTGTTGCCAGGGGGAAGTGTTAGTCCATGTTCCTCCTGTCGGAATTCTTTTGTGTTGATGTGTCGTTGTTAGGGATTCAACCTTTCTGGAGGGAAATGGGGCATGAACGATATACGCCGGAATGGGGGTCGGTTTTTGTGGCGGCAAATATACAATGCGCGCCGTGCGGGCGTGCGTACGATCTACGGTGCTATGTGGGACGAGTGCGTATTGTGTTTTCAGAGACATAAACGGATATCTCAGATTGTTGTTAGATATGACGAAGGGACTGCATTCATGCCCGTCGTGTCCTATTCATCTCAGGTACCCGTTCATCCTGCGTTCCGATTCATAGCGCTCGACATCGATGGGCACGACCTCCCGTCTGACTGGTATATGCGCATCGCTGGGTTTGCAGCCGAGGCAATCCACGGTGAACGCACCCTGCCTGATACGTTTCCCTATAAAGAATTGCAAGAGTATTGGAGCACGAGGCCAACTTGCCACCCCTTGATACTGTGATGGCCTCCACATCCATTCCTGTCTGGCTTGCAATTTGTTGGCCATCTTCAACTTGGCATCGTTGAATCTCATCGCTATTCCTGCTCAAGAGGTGCTTTCTGTCAGCCTGGAATGCGATCGCTTACACACTATCAGAGCGACCAGTATCGAGCACCTGGCCTTCCTGAATGTCAGCATCGCTCAGTCACTCTTCAGAGTTGCTATGCACTACCATTTGTTGATATTAATAGTACAAAATCGCTGGCGTCAAATGTCAAGCGGCGTGTTTCGCAGTATGCTTGTGGTGCGCAGCAAGGTGGTCCTGCATAAACGCATTTCCTTTTCCTTACCTGTCACTGTTGGTGGTACATATACATGAGGTTGAGGTGACACTCACCCGAGCGACTAGTAATCCACTCCTTCACATGGTAAGTAGAGCAGCATGGCGTAGAGGAAGCGCGCGGGGCTCAAAACCCTGACTCTGAGGTCGCTCGATCGAAACAAGTGTCCTCTTTTTCTTTTCCCTCGCCATGATAGATAGATTTATTGTCTGACAATTGTCCATGTATTGTTAGGGATACCATTGGTTTGACACTTGCGATTGTTGTTACTGTTAGTGGTATACATGAGGTTGAGGTGACACTCACCCGAGAGTGCGACTAGTAATCCACTCCTTCACATGGTAAGTAGAGCAGTATGGCGCAGAGGAAGCGTGCGGGGCTCTAAACCCCGACTCTGAGGTCACTCGATCGAAACAAGTGTCCTCTTTTTCTTTTCCCTCGCTGTGATAGATAGGTCTATTGTCTGACAATTGTGCATGTATTGTTAGAGATACCACTGGTTTGACACTTGTGACTGTTGTCACTGTTAGTGGTATACATGAGGTTGAGGTGACACTCACCCGAGAATGCGACTAGTAATCCACTTCTTCACATGGTAAGTAGAGCAGCATGGCGCAGAGGAAGCGCGCGGGGCTCAAAACCCTGACTCTGAGATCACTCGATCGAAACGAGTGTCCTCTTTTTCTTTTCCCTCGCTGTGATAGATAGGTCTATTGTCTGACAATTGTGCATGTATTGTTAGAGATACCATTGGTTTGACACTTGTGATTGTTGTCACTATTAGTGGTACATATACATGAGGCTCAGGTGACACTCACCCGAGCGACTAGTAATCCACTTCTTTAGAGCAGCATGGCGCAGAGGAAGCGCGCGGGGCCCTAAACCCCGACTCTGAGGTCACTCGATCGAAACGAGTGTCCCTCTTTTTCTTTTCCCCCGCCATGATGGATGGGTCTGTCGTAATTGTGCATGTATTGTTAGAGATACCATTGGTTTGACACTTGTGAATACATGAGACTGAGGTGACACTCACCCGAGCGACTAGTAATCCACTCCTTCACATGGGAAGTAGAGTAGCATGGCGCAGAGGAAGCACGCGGGGCTCAAAACCCCGCCTCAGAGGTCCCTCGATCGAAACGATTATCCCTCTTTCTTTTTCCTGTCGTGGTGGATATAGGTAGTGTGTCATCTTGCCATTCGTTCACCATTTCGTACGCTCGTAGTTGGACATCACATGTTCAGTATGGGCTCTCAGGTGGAGTCCATGATATTGTGCGTGTATTATAGAGATAACATCGGTTTGACACTTGTCACTGTTGTCACTGTTGGTGGCCTACGTATAAGCGCTTCTTCCTTTCTGAATGCCAGCATCGCTCAACCACCCTTCAGAGTTGCTACGCACTGCCATTTGTTGACAACATCTTTTAATAGTAAAAATCGCCAGCATCGAAATGTCAAGGAGCAAGGTATTTCGCAGTATGGTTGTGGTGCGCGGCAAGGTTGGTCCTGTGTAAATGCGTTTCCTTTCCCTTACCCTCAATATATCTGTCTATCCACGCGGCTCCTTCGTAGCCTCGGCGCTTATGCTTACTCAGGTCCTACCAACATGACCTCGTCAGGACGATCAGGCAAGCAGTCGCCAGGGGTGATACTCATCATCATTACCACAGGTAGTCTTACCCTGCAACTTGCGAGCACTCGCCATATCTTCGCTGAAGGTTCACAACAGGTACGTAATCCAATCCACCACAGACCGCTCAGCTTGTAACATGCTGTGCACAAAGTATAGCATGTTCTCGACCTGGCTTTGCTCAGACTCCAGGCGGGGATAAGTTTCCTGACAACTGTACGTCTACGGGCCCATTTGATACACCTTATGCCCAGGTGCGTGATCAGCTTTGGTGTTCTTACTTACTCAATATGCCCCTCGGGACTCGACTAGTCGCGCCTACAGGTGTATTTGGGCTGAGAGTGCTGTGGGGTTCTTTTCCTTTTCCTCTCGAATAACAATCACGCTCCAATAACAGTTGGGTATCTCGAAACCCTCCCTGCCCTTGTAACCCTCTGGATGCACACCATGAAAGTAGGCCTCGGCGGCGTTGCTCGAGGTACGTTCTTCTCCTTATCCCAAATCTTTCTACATTCAGTGCTGCGCGTAAATGATCTCGTCTACCACCTACAAGTTCTTCTCTCGAATGGGCATCGTGGGCTGTTGACGTTACAGGTGACGCTGACGATTCCAGCGAAGAGCATCCTTCGTCTCTCCGTCAATATTAGCAAGGCGTTCCTGCAGTACACATCCCCCGGATGTCATGAGGGGCTGGGACCTTCCCCCTGCTGTCCTATTTCCGGTTGCAATTCGCGACAATGGGACGCTAATGAATACTTCATTGGATAGTGTACAAAGCATTCCGAACCGCATGTACAGCCCGACGCTTGTTGATCTCCCGACGCCCAATTTCTCTATGCATCTTGTGCTTGCACTCACTCCTTACACATGTACACGCCACGCTGAGATGGAACAGCATTACTCCTGGGGCAGGTGTTCGACAGTCCTCACCATGTTTTTACGCACCTGCCGTTCTACGTTACTCATTCTGCAAAAAAAAATACTCACTGTACGGCCGCGGTATGTATCTGATCTGCTGCAAGATCTCCTTATCAGAAGACGAGGAAGTTCATAGGGCGGGATGTCCTGGATGGGGGAGGTGGGACGTGAACTCGTGCAAACAAGTCTTCAACAGCATAGTCACCATACCAGACACCGATCCACCGCCTCACCTTCGTGCTTTGTTCAGTCGGTCCGTCATTCAGATACCATTCATTGACACTAGCGACATTGGATTTGATTCCTTCAACTCAAACTCACAGACACGAATGCATCACCGATGGGAACAATGGTCAGTTACGTGCACCTGAGTGGGCAGAGACATCACACAAGCGCCAAGAGTGTTGTATGAGCGCATCTGTAACATCAACACATGGGGTCGGTGAAGCTGAATCAAGGGAGTCTTTGATCTTCCCTCTCACGCTCTGTGTCTGCTCTATCCGTAATATCGCGAGTACATCCTTGTCGCAAGCGCCATCATCACATTAGTACTTGGAACACACGACCCATTGTCTTCTGCGTGTGCGTACGTCATAATAGATGGGTCACGCGCATGCACTGGTCTCCCCAGACACGCCTAACTCATTCTCTTTCACCAGTATCTATTTCTGGTACATGAAATCGAGCATCGATAGGGCGGGATTCAATTGATTTCTGCGACGCCCTCTACTTAGCAGTAGGTCTGATCAGTCGCATACTCCTCCCAATCTCAAACTTCATGCGTATAGACTGTAATCATGACAGTTGATTAACTGTCTCAGAGAACTCGATTATAGACAGCATTATTAGGACTCATGCAGATATAGTAGGGTGTCGCGAATTCAAAGGTACTACATTCATATACTGCCAATTGATAGTATGGAGGAATCGTATTGAATCACCTAGTCGTCGTCATGTGCACCAGAACGAAAACAGAACATCCAGGTAGGAACAGTGATAATGAGGGAGCAGCGTGTTCCTTCCTGATGTTGACCGATTTAAAGTTTGATGATGTGGATGGACAATGAACGCATACCGTTATGTGGACCCCAGCAGCCGATGGTTCAGATGAATTGCGAGCTTGTTCTGTCTAATAGAATGTGACCTGTCATGACGCGATCCACCATTACCGAAAAGAGACACACCCGACCCGCCTCTGTTGCGTGCGTACTACGCTGTGTGCTAGAGGAAGTACCTTTGTTCGGACGATTCATAACTGTAGCCTTGCGAGGTGATTTAGGCTGTAATGTGTGATGAGCCGTTGTACATATACAGATGCAAGAAACAATGCACTTGTGGCTTTATGACAGGCATCCACACCGCTCGCTGAGACGATATGTCAAACATGTTAGATCTATTCCTTTTTATCTATCAGAATGCTCACCCGTTGGCGTTGGCCTGCAGCCATTGTCGAAGAACCCGGATTCACGACATTGACTCGAACCAGAGAGTGTGAAGGAGACTCGTGTTCGTCGCGTTCGTCGCATTGTCGCGACTTTCCGAAGAGTCGACCGGATGTGCGTGAACGAGCCTCCTTATTATTGGTGCCTCGCAGCCACTTTTTCAATATCGATTTGTCCTGGCGTGACTCGACAGTGTCGTGATTGCCTTCTCCACATGCCATGGAAGTGGAGGCTGCTGGTAGGTGTCTAGCATTGTCCTCCAGAGGATGAGCAGACGAGGTCGGGAAGAGGGGCTTGAGTAGCATCAACATGGAGGGAACCGGAGAATGAGATGGTTACGAACCTCGTCAAAGTTGAACGCCTGTGAAGCAGACGCGTTTGGTATCTCGACCTATACCATTGTGAGGACCAACCCCAAGGTGAGATGAACAAACTCATACGTCGAGGAGATCAGCGCCTATGTTGTCGCCTTGTCTCTTGGACTCGAATTGACTGTGTTTTGAATCCTCCTGCTGTACGCATGCAGTGGAGTCAGCTGTGATTGTTGGTGATGGGATGGAAAAGTCTTACTTGATTTGTATCAGGCGACTTGTCACCTTGGCTGCCATTTGATGTTGGTGGTTGTTCATCTGGTTGTATGTCATCCTCAGCAGATATCTACATGATTTGTCAGTGCGAATGATGGATGAGGGCTTATCTAACAGTCCAAGTACAACCACATACATGAAAAGGGCCATATGAATTAGGCAGAATCTTGCTGAGATCGTGTATCTCAATTTTCCCAATGCCTAGTCCGGTTGCGACATAGCTGTTGTTGAGAGAGAGCGCAATTGACCCTATCCATGCTTCATCATCCAGAGAAACTGAATTAATGAGAGTGAGTGTCGAGGTGTCGAGGAATAGGATCGAATTTCGTGTGAATGTGGCGATGAATTTGCCATTAGGAGCAAGAGCGATGGACTGGCCGAGACCATTGATTGATGACTCAGCAAGCTGGGTCCCTGTCGATGCATCGAAAGTCCTGATTTTACTCAATACACAGAAAATTTGCAGGTTATTGCTTGACCATGCCAGTGGAGTAATGCAAACAGAACCGGGTATGGGAGTCTTGATTTTGACGAGTTCCTGGCCAGTGTGACTGTTGAAAACATGGATGCCGTTGTAGTAGTTGCAGGCAGTGGCGATGCGGTCACCATCTGGAGAGAACTTGACGTGAAAGACCTGACCACTATGTTTGAGTGGGCCGATGAGTCTCTCTCCGTTCGCAATGCTCCAGATGCTCGCTTCGCCATCCATAGTCCCAGTGGCCAGCCTGGTTGAATCTGGAGAGATGTCCACTCCACATACCTGACTGGTGCCCTCCATGCTAGTGACCTTTTTGTGCAGTTTTGCATCCCACACACTCGCACCACCATCAAAAATCCCACATACAATCCACTTGCCATCCCTTGACACTGTGATTGCCTGTACACTTATTCCTGTTTTTTTTGTGACTTGCTGGCCATCTTCAACTCGCCATCGTCGAATCCCATGCATACTCCCACTCAAAAGGTACTTTCCCTCGGCCTGGAATGCGACTGCGTACACATAGCCAGAGCGATCAGTACCGAGCACCATAGTCTGGCCTTCCTGAATGTCAGCATTGCTCAATCACTCCTCAGAGTCGCTACCTACTAGCATTCGCTGATGACATCTCTCAACAGTACAAAAGTCGTTGGTGTCGAAATATCAAGGAACAAGGTGTCTTGGTTTCCTCGTGATGCCCTCGATATATATAAGGTCTGTCCACGCGGCTCCTTCATGGCCTCAGCGCCTATGCTTACTCGGGTCCTGCCAACCTGACCTTGTTAGGTCAATCAGGCAAGCAGTCGCCAGGGGTGATGCAATTCAGCTTGTGTCACGCTGTGCACAGAGTACGGCATGTTCCCAAACTGCGCCCCACTCAAACCCCAGGCCAGCGTTTCCTATAGAATAGAAAACAAAAGTACGTCGAATCCACCAGCCTACTGAAACTGGCCTGGCAAGTTTTCGTGCTCTTGTCTCTCCAGTCACACTTACAGGCATGGTTGGGCTGGCAGAACTGTCCCAACAATGCTCGCACGTTACCGAGCGACCCTCACCAGCCACCCCCCAGGCAGCTCGAGAAGCCGATAGCCGAGTCACTGGATGTACTCTCAGGCCCAGTCCACTCTACTATCCACCAATTCTTCTCTTGAATGGGCATCATGGGCTGTCGGCATTACAGGCGACCCTGACGGTTCCAACGAAGAGCATCCTTCGTCTCTCCATCAATATTAGCAAGGTGTTCCTGAGGTACACTGAGCATCCCCCCAATGTCATGAGGGGCTGGGACCTTCCTCCTGCTGTCCTATTTCCGGTTGCAATTCGCGACAATGGGACGCTAATGAATACTTCATTGGGTGTAACTCTGTGACAAGACGAGGCACGAGTCGGAGTCACAGAGTCTAGTCTTCGGACAAGCGTAGGTAAGCAGCACGAACCTCTCTCTTTTCGTGCTGCTGTCTCCTCGCTCGTTCCCCGTCCCTCTCGCTCGTTCTCCTTTTCGTCGCACCCACCCGCCACTCCCTTTCGGTGAACCCCGTTCACGGACCCTCGCAGCTCACCCCAACCTGGGGCCCCTAGCGCGTCAGCGCATCTCCTGCAGTCCACGTGCTTTCGCGAGGGTCGACCCACCCGCCCTCGCAGCTCATGCACAGACCGACAGGATTTAGCTGCCGTTTGGGGCCGGAGAGCGCTCCACGCTCCCACCCAATCCCTGCCTCCAGCCACGCGCCTGAACGTCCGTTACTCTCCCTTAGTCTTAGTCACTCTCGCATGTACCGTCGTCGTACCGTATGCGATCGATTCCCGCGCCTGACCGCAGCGACGTCCAAAGAATGGTGTACAAAGCATCCCGAACTGCATGTACAGCCCGACGCTTCTTGCTGATCTCCCGACGCCAGATTTCTCTGTGCTTCTTATGCTCGCACTCACTCACCGACCCTCACTCTCTTGGCAGCCTAAACACACAATCGGGCCATATTACTCAACGCTACTCCCAGATCCAGTTCAGTTGATGGAGCTACGCCTCACTTTGGCTCCATCGGTAGCTTATGCGTGGAGAAAGTCAAAGGGGATTACCTACTCCTTACGTATGCATGCGCCGCGCTGGGAGGGAACGATCTTACTTCTGGGGTAGGTGTTCGACAGTCTTCACCATGTCTCTACACATCTGCTGTTCTACGTTAATTGCTCCGCAAAAAAATTACTCACTGCACGGCTGTGGTATGTCCCTGATTCGTTGCAAGATCTCCTCAAGGTGGTCTGAAGACGGTAATGGAAATAGTAGGGCAGGATGTCCTGGCGGGGGAGGTGGGACATGAACTCATACAAAGAAGACTTTGACGGCATAGTCACCATGCCGGACAGACCCACCGCCTCACCTAATCATTTCAGAGAACTCGATTATAGGCAGCATTATCAGGGCTCATACTAACGTTGCGAGGTGACACGAACGCAAAGGTACCATATCCATATGCTATTGATTGGTGGTCGGATTGAATCACCTAGACCTATCTGCCTCATCGTGTGCGCCAGAACGAAAGCACAACATCCAAGTGGGAAACCCGATGGTAATCGAAAGAGAAGAGTAGTGTGTTCCTTCCTGGTGTCGATCGACTATAAGTTTGGCACGGCAAATGAAAAGCAGTAGTGCGAACCGTTAGATGGAGCCCCGCAGCCGATGGTTCAGATGGATTGCAAGCTTGTTCTGCCTAATAGAATGTGACACAGAAATGTCGGTCGAATGCCCGGAGCGGCACGATAGATCTGAGGCAGCGGGGCCAGACTTAAGAATTAGTCCTCAACTTCGAATTGTTCAGATGGAATATGCCGGGTCGTCAATACTCTGGATGGTATACCTCACCTCAAACATATTCCTGGAGATAAACCTCCCGTCCTGTCATGAGCAGCGGTGAACTCATACACTTGACACACACTCTCTGTCCTCGTCGTTGTTCTCCGCGTGCCAAGCCGCCTCGTTCATATCTTTTGCCACCGCAGTCTGTACATGCCATGTGACCATGCGCGTCTTTGCTCGCACGGGGTCGATCTCGATCCACCATCGTTCGTCTATTTGAGCAGCCGCTCTGCGCCAGGGGGTCGATGTCGAGCATGGTATACAATCCCTCGATGATGACAATGCGGTGGGCCGGTTTGATGATAACCGCGTCGGGTGTTGGGTCTTTGAGCGCATGGTCGAAGGAAGGGGCGTAGATGGCCGACAGATTGGAAGGAAGAACATGATGGGTTGCGACAGAGACTGGGTGGCGCAAACGAGCGACAAACTCGACGTAGGCGGGCGCGTCGAACGTCCAGTGGATCCCGCGGTGTTCGCGCGCGTTTTTGGATTTGGGGACGGGACGGGCGGCGAAGGAGGTTTTCCCAGATACGCCAGCGATGGGGATCAAGAGACGCGCCGTGTCAGGGATGCTAGAGGGATGTCAGCCAGAGATGGCTTTATAGACAAAGGTTGGGCACGTTCGACGACGACGCCGTCCATGCTGATGTGCTGGACGAGGTCATATCGTCGACTATAGGGCAGTTATCTCAAAAAAAGTGTCCGTGGGAGGCCCACTCGTGCCTCTGATCCCCAGTACTTCTCATCACCACCATCATCACGTTTACTGCGCACCCGCAGCGAGGAGATCACACATATTACACTCGAACCCGAACCGCATCCTCGCTTCAAGGCGGAGGTACGCTGAGACGGTATGCTCGGACCCGGCACTTCATCTGAGCACGATACTGACTTGCTTGCGTAGAGTCGATCCAAGGACCATCCAAGACAAGGTCCTCTTTGGC
>JBBPMH010000603.1:0-20683 GCA_038090235.1 Pulveroboletus ravenelii
CGTCAATCACACGGGAGGAGGACGCGCAAATGTCACGTACGATAAGATCGGCGATCCATGGTGGCACTACGAAAGCTACGTCATCTTCCAAAGCATCCGTCCCCCCTTCATCCGCAAGCAAACCCAGCAAATACGAGATTTGGAAACCGTCGATGACACGGGAGGAGGACGCGCGAACGTCACATACACCCTTGTTCACGAAAAGCAGCGACACTACAAGTGACGCATCATCTTTCAAAACACCACGTATCTTCAGCCTCGCATTCACAGAACCCCTCGATGCGCTGACCACTGGCATCGACAAGGAAGGATCGAGTATCTATTCCACATATCAAGAATGGGCTGGCCCAGACCAGGCATGGGGAAAGGACGGAGAGCGCGAGAAACCCGGGGACGAGCACACTGAAGAGTGTTCGGTGCATAGCAGTAACCAGGAGTTCGAGGACCAGATCGAGTTTTCCCAGACCCTGTCGAATTCAGTGACGTACCCGCAGGCTGGGCACGACTCCCACATTCGTGGTGCAGAGGCAAAATGGGAGCAGAAGCAGAGGGACGGGGAGTCCTGGGAATTGAGAACGAGACGAGATGAGGAAGCGAAGAGGAAGAAACAATGGGCGAGGGGGATGACGGCCAGACAGAAGGAAGATATCAGGCGGAGGAAAGAAGTGGTCAGGGCGATCGAAGAAGCAAGATGTAAAGAACTTGAGGCAGAGCGGAAACAGGAAGCAACAGAACGAAGAGAGGAAGAAGCACAGCGCAGAGCAGAGGAAGCCATTCTTAAAGCGGAAGAAGTGCAGAAAAAAGAGGAAGAGTTGCGTAGACAAGAAGACGTGCTCAAGCGCAGGGAAGAAGACCTCAACCACAGAGATGCAGAAATGCGTCGCCGGAGGGTTGAAGAGAGCAGGCGGCAAGAGGCCATGAACATCTTGGCTCCGGAGTGGTTTCGACTTACGCCCGCTCCATGCATGCCTAATCCTTCGGGCGCCTGGCTGACCCCCAATTATAACAGGAGGAGCACACTTATCGCAGGGAACCTACTTACTGATGAAACCAGTACGATCGCTTCCACTGGTACTTTGCTTACCAGTGGCTGGTCAGCAACTTCCACTCCACCCACCTCCGTCAACAGTTTCCAGCCGTCGAGTACTCCCAAACCATCAAGACCGGCGACCCCGACGCCATAGTATCTGATGCCAAAGCCTCTGATTGGTTTTCAAATCTACTTGTGTATTACTTGTGAGACAGACTTCTAACATGATAAAGAGCGAGTGTTCGATGAGCACGGACTCTGGGACAGTTGAACTTACTTCGTTGGTTGAATGCAGCTAGGCCATGATACCCAGACCTATACCTATATCGTGTATCGATAGTCATTTCTTGTTTGTTAACATACCCCGGCCACGTCATCTATTACTTGGGAATGTTGCACTGTACTTTGGGTACTCTTTAAACTTTCATTTATTCAGTCTCACTTTGTCTCTTCTGTAGACCCCAAAAACACATAGAGTCCTGGAAAACTTGGTGGAAGGAAGTAGCGAAATGACGACACCAGGTTAGGGTTTTGACTGTATATGTGCATGTGAGTGAACATGAACTAGGCAAATGGAAGAGAGTGAGTCCCATCCACAGTTAATACAAGAATGAGCTTACATCCAGTTAAGAACATGGATTGGAGGAAAGCACTCGAGAGGTCCGCACGTCGTGAGAATAGTTAAAGAACAGGCGCAGGCAATTTTTCACTTGGATCGGGTAGGGACATCCCTAATGTGGAATAATCTTGATAGCATGTTTCACTGGCACGGCCCTTCTCACCTTCCTGCCCTCTGCCAGACAGTATCTCGATTTTTTGTATTGAGACCTCATTCGTGGGTCATCCAGTATGCGACCAAGCCAACCCGAGCCACCAAACTCGAGTCGGGTTGCAAGCAAGTCTGCACCATCTCGGCCACTCCTCGCCACGAAGGCTGCGAGGAAGTTCATGCAGATCCAGTCTGACCCATCTGATGGCCATTCCCCCACTGCTGGCAGTCAAAATGATGGTAAGTTGAAGATGATATACATGGTCGTCTGCAATTTCCTGATTCGTGCCCATCTGATTCTCCAGACTCGGACTCGGATATCTTTGGAGAATCTGATCGTGGTGAGAGGCGCAAATAGGTTTCGTGGTATGCATTCATATTGACCCAAGGAACGCGGCTAGATGTGAGACGCCACCCTGCTCGTCCAACTTTGGTCGCCAAGAGAGCGAGGAAGGTAAGGTTTAGTGACCGAGACGATTCGGACAGCGACAATGCCACGGTACGCGCGGAGCTATCTCCACATCGCCCACAAC
This sequence comes from Pulveroboletus ravenelii, assembly GCA_038090235.1. Taxonomy (NCBI): domain Eukaryota; kingdom Fungi; phylum Basidiomycota; class Agaricomycetes; order Boletales; family Boletaceae; genus Pulveroboletus; species Pulveroboletus ravenelii. The sequence goes on from JBBPMH010000603.1 coordinate 2,333, forward strand.
AGAATCCGCCAGTCCAACCTGAGCTCTTCCAATCTCCTCCAATCGTCAACCAGGCGAAACAGAGTAGCAATAGGAAAAGTGAGCTGAAACTTATCCGAAAATTTTGACAATTTCGGTGAGACCCTCGCCTCAGCTCAGAAATCGCGTGGGTTCGCTCGGAGCCAATGTAAGCATCCACGATGACAATCCAAAGTCGAGACAACCCGCTGAAGATTGTTCAAGCGGACATCGCCAATGACAGACCCTTTAAAAGCACGTGCGATTATGATTTTCGCAGGGTTGAAGTTAGCAAGTGGGCCAACAATCACTCTGAAACAGGGCGCAACGAGGGTGGGAGGCGCTACGCACGCATGTCAATTGGATCATCCAGTCAACATCGACCATCTCAAGATTCCAGTATTTTCAAGCAGGATAGACGACGACGATGGTTTCTTCGCTGTGGACATGTTGGGTCGCGTGGAAGGTCCAACTCCTCTAATAACGAGATCGGAAGTGAGAGATACAACGAAGACATTCACCAGTGGGTTCTATTCGTTAGATCATACACCGGATCTCAGGATGTTTACAACTTCCGATAGGCTACCCAGGCAGAGTGCTGCTAAAGCCGCTCGCAAGCACCAGGTTGGCATGAAGTCGACTGTGCCTCGTCTCCCGGCTTCTTTAGATGAATCGGGTGTTGAGAGAGAGCATGACATCGATTATCCAGCCCGGGATAGTGACGTTGTTGTGGGCGGACCTGCTAACGAATACCTGACTGACGAATCGGAAGATGATGAGTCTGAGGAAGAGGTCGTAGAACCTTCGGAGCCGTCGCAGGTTCTTTTGCACAACTTGGAGCGGCTTTCATTGGGCGTCGTTCGACTTCACAAGATGCGACGGCTTCCTTTCTTGCGCCGCAATCTCCGGAATGGATTCCAGCTTCGTTGTCGAATGGTTGGCGTTGATGCCAAGCCTCGTCCCTTGTCACGCACACGCATTTCTGTTGTTTATAGCTGTCCACTGGCAGATGCTGACTCAAGTCACTCCGGAGGACTTCACACCACGTCTGCAAAGAGCTCGATGAGAGAATGGTTGTGTCCACTTTGCGACCTCCATAAGAGATTCGACAATCTGAACATGCTGGATAGGCATCTAGCGTGGGATCATTCAAACGTCAAAGTGCATTGGGACCAGGTGCGTCCTCTTAATTTGCTCGAAACCTTCAGCTTATGACCTATAGCATCATACCGTACTTTCGTTAATCATCCCGGATTCCCAGGCAGAGTCGTAGGCAACCTTTCAAACTTGATGGACTGGCTCAAAATGTTGACTGTTCAATAATCCAGAAATCCAATCATAACGCGTCGTCAAAGTCCTGCCAGAGAATTGTCTACCTCGGAATGGTCTTTAGATTCGAGGCATGTCGGAAGGAACGAGAGTACGGATCCCGACCAGAAATCTTCGCTCCGGACTTCCAGCACACCGTCCGGTGTTACAAGTGGATCCGTCGCTGGGTCCGCCTCTACCATCCCAACGAGCGTGGAGGAAGAGTTGAAACCAAAGCTCGACATGCCCGGACGCCCGGACCACGCAATTGCCGATCCTTGGACCAGAAATAGTGCAGTGTCAGGACGTCCGGCTTCTCAAGCTCTGTCAGGGGGCGGTAAGCAAGACGGCCTCGGGCCCTCAATCACGCCCCCATACTTGCCAGAGACGGACGAACGAGGTGATGTTTACTACTCCTGTCGTCCTGGTGGCCCGCGCCTATTCGATTTCTTGAATACGTTGTCCCTGAAGCCCTATGGAGTGCTCAAGTGGGTGATAATCGACAGAGAGGAGGAACTATTTGAGTTGGATGACGTCCTCGACGAGGACAAGGTGATGCAAGCACTTTGGTTCAGATGGATTTTCCTGAATCGGTGAGCACCCTTCATGCGCGTGGCATACCGGCATCAAGATAAATAGCTGCCCCAGGAACAAGTTTGTCGCAAACTACTTTGATGGAACCAAGGCGTTTGTCAAGGAAAACTGGGAACTGATAAAACGAGGTGCTGGGTTATTGGCTCTGAGAACATGGCTACTGGTGAGTGATTGTGTTGGTCATGCGGTCCACAGCAAGAGTCTGAGTACCTTTGCGGCTCTGGCAGGTCTTGGTTGTGAACAATTTCCTCCTTCCAGTGGAGGTTGTCACACTCATGCGATATTACCAGGAACTAGCGAGCATACAGATGAGGTTGTAGGTAAAACACGAACTGTTGAATCTAGCATAACTGTTATTGTCCCAATACTTGAGCCTCCATTATGAACTGACTTTGTGGGCTTCCATGAAGCCTTCCGTGAGGCGTGAGCTGGGCAACCTTGTAGGCATCGATGATCACGTCAGATGAGAGCGAGTAGACGAACAGCCGTACGTTCCAAACCCAGAATGCCTACTTATATACGTCGATCTTGAGCTCCACGGGTGGTACTAAGGGTCATCCTTGGGCCAGGTCAGCCAGTCCTCGAATATCCCCGCCCAAGCACGCCGAGTGCGAGTATATTTCATCGTGCGGATCGGCCAGCGTCGCCGTCGCCTGCCGATCTTTCAGAAAGGGTAACTGGATGAGCGACTGAGGCTCTGCAAAGAAAACGATGTCCTGAGTGAAGTCAGCATGGCAGAAAGGAGATAATATTCGCGGGAATCAGTTGAAGGTGCTAACAGTCTTGACGAGGTCACACAAAAGTGGGAGCGAGGGGGAAGGAAGGAGCTCTCTTGATTATTCCCGTCTCGTATCTCGGGCTATCTCGGGCCAAGTGTAGTTTGTCCTTATTTGGAGTCATCACCACGCATTCGAATCAGCGATCGCGACATCGAGCATCAGAGCTTCAGATCGGGTTGTGAGTGTCCTCCGGCTGATCACGAGCGCTCCGGTCATACTCCGTCCCATGCGCCCCCTCTTGCTGCCATGCAATGACTCCCAAGGCGCTCGCTAGGCACCTACCCCAAGGGCTTTGAGAAGATCGCCGTGCACGTCCGTATCCGTTCCATGGTCGGCGACCGCTCGCCCCCGCGCCAAGCAACAGCGATACGATCAAGGTTGATAGATAACCAAAAAAAAAAAAAAAAAGACAGTATGACAGTGCGAGCTCGCTTGACCTCCCTTCATTTGTCCTAAACAGATACGAAACCGGGCGGTGAATGTCCGCAATTGCCCGGTGTCGTTCACCCGGGGAGAGCGCAGAGGTTATCTATCTCCAGAGGGTCCGCTGTTTACGTGGTAGACCCCTCTTTTTACGGGGATGTTCCGGGGCAGGCATGACAACTGAAATCATTAAAAAGCGCGTGTCCCCGTTTTACGGAAGGCGGGCCTAGATTTAAATATACGCCATGAGGAATGAGATGATACATTCGACGTTCTATACGCTCCCTTTCTCCTTCACAACCGTCTCCTCTCTCCAGCACACTACGTTCCGCAGGTTGAAAAGCATAAAAACGTATCATACAGCAATGTTGAAGAAGACAGACCGCAACTATGGGATGGCAAAGAACACAAGATTAGAATTATCCGAGTAAGTTACTCGTTCTGAACCTGCAGACTCGTAAAGAGAAAGAAAAGAGGGATACATATATAATATACAGAATGTGGAACGCTGGATATTAGAAAAACGCGTGGATACCAGGAAAGCAGTCAAAACAACATCAGATGAAAAGAAAGAAAGAAAGAGGAATAACCGGAACGTCAAAAAAAAAAAAAAAAAACGGATCAAAAAACTCTGGTGGAGCCCGAATTCTGGCCCCTTGAAGGAGGGGACAGCCAACTGTCCATCTTGGGCCACTGTCCGGCAATCGCGGCTCTATCGAAGACCGTGGTCTGCTGCACGCGACTCCCAAAGTCGCCGGAGGCTCCATTCACCTTCTTCCCCTTCCCCTGCTCCCAATGACCGCTGCTGTGTTGTGCGCCCTCCGAAAGCACGACGTGCGGTTCTTGGTTTGCGTCTCCAAAGGACGGTAGGTCACTTCCACTGATGGCGTATTGCATCCACATGTTCGTTTCCAGCTGTTCGTCCGCCTCCCCAAACTCTTCCTCATCCTCACTCTCCCCGCCGACAGTTGGCGTCCATCGGGCATGCCCGCCCGTCTGCTCGGTGGCGCGAGGCACGGCCTCTGGCTCTGCTTCGGGTTGGCTACCCATGAAGTTGGCCCAGTAGTTGATGTCTTCCGGATTGGGCCACGCGTTCGCATCGCCCTCCTCCTCTGTCTCTTCTGATCTCGCAAGAGCACCAGGCATTGCGCTGTCACCTGCGGTGATCTCCGACCACTCGCCCTCGGCATCCGGAACGGCATCCACGCGAGCAGACTTGGAGCCAGAACTCGCGCCACTGCGGCGAGGCTCCACTTGTTGCCGCTGCGCGGTAGAGGGTACGTCCCACGCCGACTTGGCTTTGTTCTTCCGAGCGGGTGCACGACTTGGCTCAACCTCGCTCTCTTGTTCCTGCCAAGCAGCGACTTCCGGTGGCGCCTTCGCGGCAGACTTGGTGTCCGCCTGACCATTCCTCTTGCCCCACACGGGCGCCACTGGAGGCGGTGGTGCAACAGGCTCTGGCTCGCCCTCCTCGGCGACAAAAGGCATGGCTTTCGATTTGCCACTCGTCGAACCCCACCCGCCCTTCGTCCCCTTGGTTTTCAACGACGGTTGCGGCGGCAGAGAAACGATCGGATCGGCGTCAACGTCTGGCTCCTCCGCTATCGTCACTTTCTTCCCCTTTTTCATGGCGGGAGTGGCATTCTTCGTGTTGGCACTTCGCTGGGGTGGCACAGGCGCTACCGTGAAGGAAAGATCAGGGTCGAGTTCTTCTTCCACCGGCAGATTGAACTTCACTCTGGGTGCGGAGATAGACGAGGAGGCCGCATCCCAAGTGTCCCTGGCGAAGGTCGAAGCCGCATCCCACAGAGAAGGCCCTGACGGCGGTGGCTCTGCGTTCGTCTCCCACTCCGGCTCTTCCGTAATGGTAACCGGCTTGGCAGGAGGAGGTTGCACCACTGGCTGCCCCTTCCTGCCTTTCTTGCCCTTCCCCATCGTAAGTGGCGCTTGTGCGGGTTCAGGGGCAGCGGCAGGATGGTCGGCGAAGCTGACGGTGATTTGAGGTACGTTGTGCTCCTGCGAGCGGGAACTGTTGGACTTTCTCATGCTTGGCGGACGGAGAGCGCTCTTCCCGGTATTCCCAGGTTGGCTTTGGGCAGCGAGCATGGAGGCAGCGTTGGAAAATAGAACCTCGTTCTGCGAAACCTGAGCAGGGGTCAACCCCGCAGCGCCGGCTTTCCCTTGAGACATCATCGCCATGGCGTTTGCAAAGAACGCTTCGTTGGCAGAAGCTTCGTCCTGGGAAATATTACTGACGGATTTCTTTATAACACTGGGGGGCTCGAGCTTCGAGGGCGCAGCGGCAGGTTGGGGAAGAGGACCGTTCTCCCATGGGTGAGTAGCCTTGCCTGGCCGTTGTTGAACTGAGGCCTTGTCAGGCGGCGGCTTCCCCTTGGCCCCGGTGTCGACTTCCCGGTTCTGTGCAGGTCGTCGCTGCGCGAGGTGATGCCGGATCTCTTCCCGCCGCTTTTCCCGCTCTTCGGCACAGAGCTTCTTGCGCTCCTCCTCTTTCTGTTCACGGAGTCGCATCATGCTTGTCTCGTGCTCCTGCACGGCCCGAGCACGGCTCTCCTTTGTATCGTCATGGGCGAGAAGTGATTCGAAGAGCTTTATCTCGACTTCGGCAGCCTCGGCATGGAACTGGTAGATCATCTGGATGCGGAGGCTAATCTTGTATTGCTGATACTCGTCCGCCATCCTGGACTTGAGAACGTCTTCGTCCATGGGATCGGGCTCCTCTTCCATGATCACGGGACCAATGTAACGCTTGCCGAGTGGGAGGTTGTCCGCGTTGATCGGGGGAGAGGGCTTTGTGGTTGTATATGGTGGTGAGTATTGTGGCGAAGACGAGCTAGAGGCTGCAGAGGCCTGACGGGACATGTGGTCTGTCGCGCGGGGACGAGTGCTGAGGGTCTGGGCGGACAGGGAAGCGGGAGGGACCATGGGGGACTGTGTGACGATGCCGGCTTCCGAGGCCCAATTTTGGAAGCTGAGCATGCCGCCGACGCTCGCACTCACAGGCTCCACCGAGCGTCCCGCGCTGGATGAGCCGAGTGTCGCCAGATGATCCTAGAAGGACGAAGGGGAGGGCGCCGTGAACGTGTGGCAGTGCAACAGGAAATAGATTGCTCACCATCGATAGCTCAGGCAATTTTTTACTTGGATTAGGTGGGGTCATGGTATCGGCGAAGAAGGATGTTGGATGGACGAGTTCAAAGTTCCCCCTGGCGGGGACGGGTGGAACGGGCTGTCTGGATGGGGCGGGGAAGCCCCTATGTGGAGGTTCGTCGACGACACTTTCCTCCTCCTCGACAGAAGGATCGGCAGAGAGGTCGTCGTCGTCGTCTATGTCTTCGACGTCGTCAGCAAAGTAGCCGACGAAGACACTCATGACGGCATGCTGCTCTTCGGCAGACATGTCGTCCCACTGTTCTTCGCGCAGCTGGGCAAGCTCGAGACGATGCTCCCACTCGGCCCGGGCGGGCTGTGCGAGTTGCTGTGCGATCGAGTCGAGCCGCTCAAAGAGCTCCATCTCGCGCAGTTTTTGCGTCTCCTTGGCGGAACCGAGATTCTTGTACTTGACAAGGAGATCCTTTTGGAGTTTTTCGACGAGTTTTTTCTGCTGTGGTTGGTACCACGCATCTATGAATTTGGACCATTCCTTGCGTACCCTTGTCGCACCGGTCTCGAGCGGCTGCGGGGGTGGCGGGGGTAGTGGTGGTTGGGTGGGAGGGGGGGCGGGTGTGGGCACGGACTTGGATGAGGGTGGTTGTTTAGATTGTGACTCGGGTGGAGCCGCCTTGGGGGCAGGGTTGGCCGTTTTGGCGTGGGTGCCGCGACGCTTTGGAGGCATGGAGACGGGGGATGGGGATGGGGGGAGTAGGGCAAGGGAGATGCGGGGGAGACAGCGATGGTGGACAGGACAAGAGGGATGAGAAGATTAGACGGGTTGGAGGAGTGGACTGGATGCACATTTGGGATGGCGCGCGTGTTGCTGAGCAGGTCAAGTTCCCAAATACGAACGTTATCAGGTGCACGATCGGTTCATGATAGGCATTCGATCCTGTGCGGGCGCGTACACACAAATGGAACGATTCGGAACGCGATAGAACAGAAAAAAATCGAGCCGTGTTAGCACGACAAGTTTCACTGTCCGGGATGGACAAGACATACCGAAGAGACATTTGGAGGTTGTACGCGAGCAGTAGGAAGAGACGACCCGTGACTCGAACTGACCTCGCCGATGCCTCGAGGCGCTCTCTTTTAGCAGCCCCGCCGTAGCACCGCCCCTTCATATGTCCTCACGCCATCCCAACCCTCCTTGCTCAGTTCCTGGCTCTAATCAGCCTCACAGGGCAGAGTACGGCAACCGTACAGCTCGTCCACCCCGCAGCACAATCACCCACACGGACAGCATTTGGCCCAAGTGCGACCCAGAATCAGCACAAGAAGAGAAGGTCTCTCCCAAGCCTCAGCGCCAGGGTCCACTCTTCTCATCCACAAATAAACGTTCAGTTCGCGTATGTGTAAGAAGGCGCCCCATTGCATCCTTATTCAGCCCCTGATGACTACAGCGTCATCCCCTGGGAGCGCAGCACCTCGCGTCATCGACAACCACCATCGCCATGGCGCGCAGCCTGTCTGATAAGCGCCTCAGGGAGATCAATGCGGGGCGCTGAGATACGGGAGCAGGATATCGCTCTCGCTCGGCCGCTTAGACGAGGTCATAGTGCGGGTGCCCTTCTGCCGAAGGCCTTCCATGTCCCAAGCCTCTTTTTTCCCATGGAAAAGGGGATGACACGCCATGCCTTGGCCAGGTGTCTCGCATCATCGTCCTCGACGATCTCGATAGCACATCTAATCCATGTGCCCGCATGGCGTCTAGACCCCATGTGATCGCTGATAATGGCTGAGCAAAATCTTACGTCCGATGGGGGCGTTTCATCAACGCGAAACTGCCTCACCAGAGCGCCACAGAAAGTTCGCCTCGGAGGAGAAATGCAAGGATGTTGAGTATCCGTGTGCGATAAATGGCATCACGCACCCCAATCGAGAGCTTGGAATAGCCCGCATGCCAGAACGCCATCGCCACCTATCCCTACTAATACATATGGGCGGCGCACGCATACTGACTTGCTGTAAACTGGCAGTGCCGTCCGAGATAAAGAGCGCCAACGCACGTCCTGTCCGACGCACAACCTCCTGTCAGACGTTCGGTTTGACGAAACGCCGGGTGGGCCCAACAACGACTGTCAGGTGGACAGTGACCTTTCTGCCTCCTATCCACCTCCTAGGGCAGATCCAAAGAGTTGACATGCGTCTCATCCTCCACACGGTGCTCCGTACGTGCAACCTACCACTGAGGGCCCGTAGGTGCGGATGGGTCCCCGTGAGTACTGGTCGCGTGAAATATCCATCCTTGAATTAGGCAACCCGGTCGTGGTGCAAAAAAAAAAAAAAGGGCTGGTCAGCTTGCCTCCCACAATCCAAAGCCGACGGGGTGAGTCGACCCCCCATTCCCCATCCAACCCACCGGGATAAGAGAAAGCGAGGTCTAGTCGAGAAACGGAGGTTGATCATCATCATCGTCCGTCCCGTCACGCGCGCTGTTCCAAACAGACTTGGACCTCGTGACTGATCGCCAGTCGCTAGGCTGTCTCAAGGAACGACCCGAGTCCTCGATCAATGTGTGAGGGACTTTGGTAGCCGCGCCTGTCGCTTCGTTGCCTTTTTCTTTCCTTTTCCTTCCTTGATCGCGCCGTTCCTCCTCCTCGCGTCCTTCATCCATCGCCATCCGCAACGACGCCCGAATGCGCGTTATCACGCTGACATAGTGAGTCCCCGCCATCTAATCCACTCCCCACCTCCCAAGCGGGTTCGGTCACCCGAGAAGCTTCTCTGGGCCGACGCGTGTTCTGACACGAGGCAACCGTGCCAACACAGGTTCTCTCTCTCGCCCAAGTCCCTCGCTCCCATCCCCCACTTCAGCCAAACCAACGCACGCCCCAATCTTCCCTCTCCCGACCGACCGCGCACGCATCACACGCCTCTCATTTCACCTTATCGCCCCGCAGCACTCGACCTGATTACGGTCGAACATCTACACTCGGTATTCGCCACCTTGGCTAGATGGCAACCCTCATGCAGACCCCTCAGTCACCCAGTGCTCCCCTACCCCCCGATCTCGAGCCTGACGAGACGTGGAAGCAGACGCTCAGGATGAACATCGAGGCGGGCCTCCGCTCCATGGTCGACGAGGCCAAACAGAAGCTCAACGACGAGCTCGCCAAGGGAATCATCGGACCTGAGCAGCGCGAGCGCTTGACTACCGATCACCTCGCGACCCTCAAGACTATCCGCCAGCTGGCCGAGGAACAGTTCCGGATCGCACTCGAGCGAGAACGGCAGGAGAGACGGTGGGCTTCTGGCGAACAGCTAGACCAAGCATGGTCAGAAAGCATGATGAAGGAGCAACAGGCTATCTTGGACAGGATAGAATGGGAGAGGAAGAACAAGGCTCCCGGGACACCCCAGTCTGACGCAACCCCGGCCCCACCTCCACCCCCACCGCTCCCACCGCTCCCACCGCCCCCACCTCCACCTCCACCTCCCTCCCAGTTTCAGCCCAGACCCGATGTTCCTCCTCCAGAAAGCCCCACCGTGACGCCATTCCCATCCAACCGCAAGGTGGAACGTGTCGCCCGGATGCCCACTCAGACAGCAGAACCCGAGCGAGATGCTGGTCCCTATTTTTCTCGCCCACTGAATCACGAGCGCGACGAGCCCGCACCATCTCCAGACGACATCCCCTCGTTCCGATCCAACCGCAAGGTCCGCGCTGGATCTATCACCTCCATCGGTTCCTGGAAGGCACCCTCCATCCTAGACTCGGAAAGGTCCTTCTTGGAACGTTCCAAGCCTGCGACCATATTCGACGAACCCGAGCCCATGGCACGTTCCACTCGCTCACCCACTGATCCGCCCGATCCGACGCGCAAAGAGAGCATCCAACGTAAACCAAGCATGACAGCGAGACCCCTCGTACAGGAGTTTTGGAGGCCATCGATCACGCCAGAGGAGGACGCACAAATGTCACGCACATTCACGCTCGCAAGGCGGAGCAGCACTGCGAGTGCCACCTCATCCTTCAAAGCGCCGTCTATCCTGAGTGCCGCATTGTCAGACCCCCTCGATGCAATGTCCGCCAACACCGACCGAGAGCGATCGAGCATTCATTCCATGGATCTAGAGTGGACCAGCCCGGATCGCGTTCGGGAAAGGGACAGGGAACGTGAGAGACCTGGGTACGTGCACGCCGATGACCGTTCGGTGCATAGCGGCAACCAGAGACTCGAGGACCGCTTGGGTGTCTCCCTGCTCTCGGCTACCTCTCCGAGTTCCACGATGCATCCGAGGCCTGGGGACAACTCTCGGATCCATGTCCCGCCTCCGTCTGCAAGTCGACCCATTGTCACCAAGAGGTCATTCACGATCGAGGAAACGTTTTTGCCGCAACCCATTTCCAGCTCCAGGAACTGGAACATGGTCTCTCGTTCCCCGTACGAGACTCGATGGGAAGGTTCGTCACGTTCTCCCCAGAGTCCCGAGGAAGCAGGGCGGAGTTGGCAGTCCTCACACCTCCGAGGGCGGTTCTCCTCGCAAGACATGCGATCACACTATCAGCAGGAAGGGAGTTACTATGGGCCTCGCCATGTCCACTCACATCGCGAAGACCTCGAGGAGGATGGATCAGACGACGGATTTGGCCAGAGGAGCTGGCGAACTCGAGAATATAACGAACGGCGTATACAAGATATCGAGGAGGAGCTACGGAAGCGGGAGGAGGCTGCAAGTAGGCGTGAGGAGGAGCTGGCAAGGAAAGCCGAAGAACTGAAGCGTGAGGATGAGGCTAGGAAGAAGGTCGAGGAGCAGAAGCGCGAAGAGGAAACCCGGAGATTAGAGGAAGAGGTAAGGCTGAAGGAAGACGACGAGGGGGAGCGCGAGGCAGAATTACGGAGAAAGGAAGAGGAAGCCTCCCGAAAAGAGAGGGAGGCTGCGATGAAAGAGGAGGAAGCGAGGAGAAAGGAAGAAGTGGCAAAGAAGAAAGAACAGGAGGCGAGGAAGAAAGAGCGAGAGGCTCGGCTCAAAGAGGAAGAGGCTAAACGGCGGGAGAAAGAGGCGAGGAGCAAGGAATTAGAGGCGAAACGAAAAGAGGAAGAAGTGAAGAGGAAGGAGCAGGAGGCGAATTCGAGGGAAATGCTAGCTAGACAGAAGGAAGAAGATGCCAGGCGGAAGGAGGAGGAGGTCAAGATGATGGAAGAAGAGGCAAGGCGCAGAGACTACGAGGCGAGGCGGAGACAGGAAGAAGCGGTGCGAAAGGAGGAGGAAGCCATTCTCAGAGCGGAAGAGACACGGAAGAAAGAGGAGGAGCTGCGCAAACGAGAGGACGAACTCAGACGCAGGGAGGAAGACCTTAGCCGCAGAGAAGCGGAAATGCGTCGTAGGGAGGATGGCCGGCTGCAGGATGAATTTCGGAAACGGGAGGAGGAAATACGCCGTCAGAGGACCGAAGATAGGAAGAAGCAAGAGGTCTGGGAAACGTGGCCTCCGGAAACGTTTCGACCGACGCCCCCTCAAACGCCTAATTCTTCGGGTCCCTGGCCGATCCCCAATCGTCATGAACGCAGCGCGCCCGCCGCAACGAGCCCACCCGCTGATCGCGTTAGTACAAGCACCTCTGGTCGTAGCAATCCTGTCAGCGGTTGGTCATCGACTTCGACGCGACCCACTTCCTCCACCAGTACCCAGTCGTCGAGTACTCCCAAACCAACAGGACCAGCGACTCCGACACCGAAGTTGTCGACTAGTAGCACTCCAAATCCACCACTTTCAGAGGCCGAGTTCCACCGACGACAGGCTGAGCAAGCCCAGCAACGCGAGGAGCAATTTAAACGTGAGCAAGCACGGATAGCTATGCAGGAGCACGAAAGGCAGGCAAAGGCAGGCAAAACAATGTCCAAGGAAGAAGTTGTGAAGCTATTCGAAGCTCACCGAAGCCAATGGGACAAGATACAGACGTCGGGATCGCTGATGTGGGAAGACTTTCCTTGGCCCACGTTCAAGCGTCCGAAAGGACCTGATGATCTGACCTCGCCTGCCATTACCGCATATATGCTGTCGACGATCCACCCTCAGGACAGAGCCACGAAGGAACGCATCAAGGACAACATTCGGAGATGGCATCCTGACCGGTTTAATTCTCAGCTCCTACCCAAGGTCAAGGAGAGCGAAAGGGAACGAGTGTCCGAAGGCGCCGGATCGGTGGCGAGGATACTCAACGACCTCTTGCGCATGCACTCACAAGACAGTTTCTGACGTGGAAAGGAGTGAGTGCTTGACACATACGAACGCCAGGACAATCAGACTTACCCGTCGATCGAACCGTAGCTCAACCATCGTGCACTTATGATACCCCCCCCATATTCATCCTCATCTGTATGCATATTTCAGTGACGCGGCCACGCCACGTACGGCGACACGCGTAGGGAGAAGTGTTGTACTATACGTTGGGCACCGTCGTAGTGTTCCCCAAAGTTTCATGTATGTACACGGTGCCTTGTCGCCGCATCGGTAGCCCCGAGAGTTCTGGCACGTATGTATGTTTCAAAAACAACTGGTGGGCGTACCGAATGGTGTGGGGTGCGTGCAAGTGAAAGGGGGGGAGAAAAGAAAGGTGGGTCTTCCGGAGGTCGCCACCGCCGCAAGGTTCGGACACCGACCGTGAGGGATTGGGATCCCAATTTTGTATATATCGCTTGCGACGGTTGACAACGGTTGAACGTGCAACGATGGTCGGCCTCCACTCGTACACCCGCCGACTTTCATCATGCTGTCAAACGGCGACAAGTGGCATGGCACCCTTGTCTTGTGCATCTCCCCCGTACGCCGTTTAAACGTTGCCGCTGGGCTGTCAACCTCTCACCGCTGTCAAACAGTCTTTTTTTTCTCTCCCCTGTCTTCGCCACTGACATGTCTTCTTAGTTTTGGTTTTTGATTTTTGGTTTCGGTTTTGGTTTTTTAGCTTTGGGTTCTTTTTGATCACGTGCCGTGGTTACCCTTGCGGACACACGCACGCAACATACACACGCACCACATGTTCGCTCTCCATGCACCATGCGCCGTGGGCGGAGATGAGCAAGGCTTGGAAAAAAACACACGAGCGAAAGATCTCCTGGAAGCGCATCGGTCTGGAGACTCGCCGGTACCGCCCATGCGATTCGCGTTCCGTTGTTCGGTCCGCAGTCCAAAGACGCCAAGTACCACCATAGCCCGGCTTCTCAAGAGGGGACGGGCGGCGAGGCACAGTTCAAGATGCGACCCATCGCGAGGAAAAAAACATGTTCCCGTCGGGACAACGTCACCGCAGCAAGCAGATCATTTTATCCGCGGCGTACTGCCCCGGTTGCACCACATGGGCAGCAAGTTGTGAATATAGACGGTTCAGAGGGGGTCTGTCATCACTCTCCCATTCCTGGCTTACATCTCTCGTTGGAGAACGAACCAGGGTATAGCCCTGTAGAGGGTCGGCAGGTACCCGTTGCGCCACCGTCAGAATAGGTTTTCCACTACTCAAATGTTAGTCCCTCGAATGAACGTATTAACGTGCTTCCTCCCCTCGATCTAACAGGGTATCGAACGTGGGGCAATGGGACCAGCTGACGGGCAGGGCTTCAGACCTTTGTGTCGACCCTCATCACCGTCGGGGCTGCGATGCCATAATAGTATCCCTGCCACTCCCCGGATGGTATAGGACTGGATCCGAGGACTGGCTGATAGACGACGCCCATTTGCCGAGATCGCGGGATCCAATAGTGGACCGTCAATGATGGATTACGAGAATCCGAACTCATCTTTAGACCAGGTAAGTAGAGCTCCCCGCTTTCCGTGATCGATGACAGGCGACGAAGAAACCTTGTGTTTATGAGAGCGGCATTCATTAAGAAGAAGTTTCGGAGGAAGAAGGTAGGTAGCTGCGGTGCAGAAGCGTAGAACTCGGTTGCGATCGTCCGTGCTCGGGGCGTTGAAAATGAAGGAAACGCGCCGGTCGGTGCGCTCTTTGTCTGGTAACCTGCATCCTTATCGCATGTCATTTCCCCAGGGCTGTCGTCAACGCTAGTCAGTTGTGACGATAGATCTTACGAGTACGCTAGCGTGTGTGCTGTTACAACTGCCGGGGGACACATGTGGGCGGCACTGGATGGAAGGAAGACTACCAAGTTAGACATGGATGTCCCACCGACGTAGCAATGTCCGACGGCAGGAACAAACGTGCGTTGCAACTCCCGGCAAGGGATGGGCCCCCATCGCAAAGCCCCGGCAAATGCTCCAAACTGCAGGACCCTCACGACCGCTCATCTGTCCCTGTGAATAATCACCGCGGAGACGGCGAACGGCATCTCAGACACTCGTTACCTCAGTCCTATGTGGTCGCCTACTAGTACTCGCAGAGGTTTCTTCATGGAATCGAGCCTCGAGGGAGCGAATACATACCGTCGAGAAGGGGGCGAGTCCACCCGTCGGATCGTGGGGGATGACGTGCCGAGAATGGCGGCCAAGAGCGGTCCCTGAGAACCTGGCTCGCAAATGAGAAGCCCTGAAGGAACGAATGTATCTACGCAATACGTCGCCGTTCATTCGCCTCTCGCGGGATTGATGGTGGTGGTAATGAGGCGCGGCGCGAGGGATATTCCGAAAAAAATGCAAGCTTTGAAAAGAGTGTCGTTTTCCTGAAACTCGGATCCCCGCTGTTTGTCGGCATACGATAGGGTTAGAGTTCGGTCGGTGTTTTCTAACCTGAAAGGAGGGTGGTTTCAATTGAGCGTTGGTCACTGGTGGCTGCGGAGTCGGCTAATGCAGGTTGCTGAAAACAAGCGATTTGGTGGTGATTGATCATTGCACAAGTGAAAAGGTCGTACGGGCACGAGAAAGCCGCCGGCCACGGGCTGGAGCGTCTGCTCGGTCGCCTTCAATTCAAACGCAGGGACATCTAGCTTTGATCACTGCGTGTGTTGATCAAAAAAGTAGAAAAAAGCAGGGTACGACGCCGATCCGCCGGCACGATGTTTACGCCCGGGTACCATTTTTCCGATGCGGCCGGGTTTTCTTGCCTGTGCGTGCGTGCGTTCTCTTCCAGAAACTCCATTGCGATGCGGATGCGTTCGAAGGGGGGGCCTTTCCGATCATGGCGGTCTGCTTGCTTTTTTCCTTTGCCTGCAAGCGACTCTTGCCCGCTCTTGGACCACGCCAGGCCGACGAGTGCGCGATGGACCGAGGTTTAGAACCACGGCGTTTGTGCGCAGCATGTGCGGCATTCCGTTGTATGAATGGGATGCGAGGTGAGGGTGGATGTACGCTCGCCTGCAGGTCCATTCGCTGGGCGTCCTATTGTCCTTTCAGGTACGGTGTGTCCTGCTGATATTCAAATTGGCCCGACCACTCAGAGCACGCTGCGGGGTTCCGCGTGGCTGGCACGCGACCTGGCGATGTGCGCTTCTGCCGCGCACAGTCTACTCGCTGCAAGAGGGCGCGGGTGTAGGCGCACCTCAGCTCAGCTCACATCTCGGGCGGAAGGGGGTCACACGCCCGTCGGCCTCCGCGGAAAACATGTGCAAAGCTGTTTATTTGGTTTGCGGGTGGTCGTTCCTGGAGACGGTCTGTCAGGGTGTCTCACGCGTATCTTGGCTGGCATTTGACGGCGGACGGTGACGGCGACGACCCACCCAGCAGTCCAGATCTCGTTTTTCGCGGCAAACGGAGAGCTAATCTTGGCGCAGGGAACGGATGCCGTACATGTTTTTCTTGTCTGGACCCTGACGGCTACTGGAATGGTGGAGGTGGCCGGTAATTTGGCTCTGTACGGATGAGGAATGATAATGCGACCGCGTCGAGGAAAGATGGGCGGTCATGCACATATCATTGATTGGACTGATGGGGGCTGGATGTGCAATACATGATAGCCAATTGCAATGTGGGTCTCTCACGGTAGCTATAACATAGCGAGTGCTGCCGTTAGGATGTGGCGCCGGTGTTGGAAAGGGACGAGGCGTGGAATGATGCTCCACACGATCTAAAGGAGAGGAATGGATGTACTACAGACGATGGAATGAAATCGGGTCGGGTCTAGTCTAAGCAGAGGTATAGTGCACTGCGCAGCGACAGGTGGACGCTGGTGACCGGGGGACAGGGGGTGAGACGCGAGGAGATAGAGTGAGGAGGCGTGAATCTGGCCATTACCAAAAGGGTCACTGGCGAGAGTGGTTGTCGGTACCGGTGTTTGGCCGTGCTTGGCAGCAATGTCGTTCGGGGAATGCAAATAGAAGCAAACAAAGAACAATCGGGAGGGTGTTCTGGTGCTGATTCCAAGGCGTGCATGGACGGGCTCTAGCGGGAAATGGAAACGCGGACTGTGAGGGGGGTGTCAGCGGAGGAGGGGTGTCAGCGGGGAGGAACGGGGGGAGGGGGATGGCTTACATCAGCGACGGGGACGACCCGATGGCTTGGCTCGGCTGATCGAGTCCGGAGTGGAATAAAATGGCGTCGGGTTTGGCATTCTCTTTTTCTCCTGTCCCCGCGGAACATGTCCATGTCCGAAGACGACGCCGCCTACTCCGCCCTGCTCACTCAACTTCTCTCTGGCCCCGCCTCATCCCGCAACGCCCGCGTGCACTCCTGGATCGAACACCAGTACGACTTTGCCTTTTCCGAGCTCGCACCCGCTCCCTGCTCCCGTCCCCCCCCCCCCCCCCCCCCCCCCCCCCCCCCCCCCCCCCCCCCCCCCCCCCCCCCCCCCCCCCCCCCCCCCCCCCTCTTACGATGCCCTCTTCTTCCCCCCCCACCCCAGTCCAGACCACCAGGACTTTGAAGAGCAGGAGCGCCTCCGTGCCCTCCGCTTCATCGTCCAGGAGATGGCCCACTGGAAATCCCAGGCGCCGCTCCCTTCCCCGCCTCACGCCTACGACAAGGTCCGTTTCTTTTTTTTTTTTCCTCCCGCTCTTTCTAATTCCTCCCAGCCTCTGCCGGCACCCCCGCCCTCCCCTGCCTCGTCGCTTACCCAATCGACCTCGTCCCGCATCATGCGCTCCCGCTCCTCGTCCACGCGCATCTCCCGTCTCCCGTCCTTCACCAGCACCCTCTCCTCCGACCACAGCCAGCCCCAGGAGATGCCCCCCCCTCTCCCCGTATCCGTGATCGTCCACGGCGAATTCCAGCACGACCTCGTCCTGCACCACGACCACCCCCTCGTCAACGGCTATCTGCACAGACGCGACGACTCCCTCCCCCTCGACGGTCAGCTCCTCTGCCCCACCCCGGACGAAAAGGACGCGCTGCAGCTGTCCCCCACCTTTTCCAATTTCTCCATGTCCTATGGGAGTTCCCCCACGTCGCCTTCTAGCGTCGTCTTCTCTTCCTCTTCGTGCTCGCCAGAGAACATGGCCCTCCCGGCCTCGCCCGTCGACGACCCCCCCACCCGTCCGCTCCTCGAGCGAGCACCCCACCAGACCGCCCTTCCCCTCTCTCCCACTCTCAGTGCTGTCACCGTGTCGTCTCCACAAACGACCCTCTTTCCTCCTCAATCCCTCCCGACCACAAACCTGGTCGGGCAAGAGGCGTCCACACGCCTCCAGGCCCCCAAACTAGAACGCTCTCAGTCGCGTTGGTCCGTCGCAACAACAGCCTCCCTGACACCATCAGCCACCGAACCTAAACCTCGCACCCTTTCCGATCCGAGAACGCCCCCCAAGGAGAAAAAGGACAAGAACCTGAAGACACCGAAGAAGCGCACCCGTTTCATCAGTCTCATCTCCCGCTTCTCTCCCAGTCGCAACGATGTCTCTACTGCCACCATGACCAGTCAGCTTGGCGTCGATGTCGAGTACGACTCGGCCGACAGCGACACGGAGGACAAGTACAAGTACAACCACAGGAAGCAGCTGGGCAAAAAGTCCTCTCTCGCCTCTCTCCGACCGTCCTTTACCCTCTCACGCGCGTCCTTTGGCTCCCAACGTCCTACCGTGGCTTTTTCGACCGAAGAAGCACCGCCATTGCCCACATCACCCACGCTCACATCACCGTTGGTCGATCTGGTCGCTTCTCCGGAGATTACGCCACCCGTTCCGACAACGCCTCTTTCGAGAATGTCATCTCGGGCGAATATCACGGATAGCGCTCTACCTCCTATGCCTCAGTCCGC
>JBBPMH010000604.1:0-20364 GCA_038090235.1 Pulveroboletus ravenelii
CCTATGGAAGTCTACAGCAGTCCTGGTTCTTCAAAACTCTAGCCAGAGAAGCATAAACATCATAGGAGCCATTTACTTATATTAACAAAAAGGCTATTATTTAGAAAATCATTACTAGCAAGGCCAAAAGTGTAATTCAGGCCATGTAATCTATCAATTTCATCACTTATACTCTTTTATTCTCCCAGACAGTGATAAATGCTATCAAGAACACTTTATTAAGGGCTGTGATAAAGAAAAGAAAAGTGTATACTTTCTAGTAGTTATTAGAAAAGAGGATTAGCCATTGCTTTTAAGTAAGGTAGGCATCACTGAAACTTGACCAACATCACATGGTGTGACACAGTGTTACATGTTTGGTCAGCGGTAGTTAACACTGATGCCAAAGACATGCCGGCACACATGGAGATCCAATAACCAGTGCATGAATAATAGATATTGCAGTTACTCTAGTAATTCATTGAGATGTCAGACAGCTAAGTTATCAAGACCAGACATCAGTGTTTCAGGTATAACTCTATGACCACGAAACCTCTTTACTACCCAGGCAGCCTGAGCACCATTGAGACCTTGTCTATAAGCATCAATAAAGTGGTGAGATCACATGGCAAATCTATTCCAATCGAAATGAGAGCTGGTTGAAAAACAATAACCAGATCATCTTACCGTCTCATGGAGGAGAGTGGGATTGCATCAAGTGCAGACAGAACATTCCATTCAAGATCAGCTTCCTTTGAAGAGGGAGGATTGAGACGGTAAATTCGTTTGGCATATCCCCAACACATCTCAATGAAATTGAGTTCACAATGAAATTTTGGTAAAAAAAAAATCACTTGAAAGCCTCGTATGTGACACTGGGCTTCAAGTAGTGACTCGATGTTCAAAAAGTCTGATTCATTGAATAATAGGTGATGGCAGCAGCAGTTCTTCTGTCCTGCTTCACATTTGAATCCCTTGCACTCAGCTTTGAGACCCTTGGTATTGTAGCCTCATTTCTGAAGGATCTGTTCCATTCCTTTGAACCAGCCAGCATGTGAGTGTCCCTTAGGGAAATAAAGTGGCTGGGGATCCCCATTATGGAGGCGAGCAGCAGCCATGGCAATTTTCTTTTTTTGTGGCTTTCCATTAGGGCCAAAAATTATATTCCCATCATTATCCATCATTGGCACCTCAACTCCCCATGTCGCAGTTGGTCGTTTTGGCATATGTCGAGCTGATAAAGCATCATTGGCATGCTTGACATGTGATATGGCATTGTTGAAAATGAAAACATGATTATCTTCTGAATAGTGTTTTTCAAGTATTTCCATCGCCTGGATAACCTGCTTTAAAATTCCATCACTTGAAAAGTACCCATCTTGTGCTTTCCCAGCCTTAAAGAGAGCTCTTGCTGATTTCTTTCCATCTGGAGACAGCAGAAAGCCATAGTCTGCAGATACAAAATCTGCAACCATCAAAGATGCACCCTCTCCTTTTTGTTGAGGAAGTGTGTTTGTGTCCTTATGTTCCCATAGAACCTTGCAATGGTCATTTGCATAGAATGTTGACTCGTCATGGAACCAAGCAATAACTCGACGGCTGGAGTGATTTATGGTCGAAGTCTCAGAAGACAGACCACCTGAAGCTGGAGTGAGAGCACCAGAGGGGTTTGAATCAATGGTGAAATCAGTTGCCTCCCATGTTCACAGATGGGACTCAAGAGTTGTCCAGGTGGGAAGGAATACTTTTTGACAGTACTCAACCACATCAATCTGCTCATGACCATCTGTATATTGTCCTCACTTTTCTTGTTTCCAGCGATATCCTAATTCTTTCAGCCACCGCTGTGCTGTTTTCAATGAGACCATTTTCTTCAATCCATAGCACTTTTGAACAGTGAGATCTTCAAGATATGTGACTATGTCCATGGCACAAATATACTTTCCAATGCTCTGGAGATGGAGTTTGATCTCGGCAGCAAGTTCTTCATTTGTGATGCAGGAGATCCTTGGAGTTGATTGTCAAATAGATAGGTTGTTGTGATCCTTAATGTATTGTTTTGTTCACTGACAAAGACGCCGTGCAAATGCTGGTCCACTTTCCTCCCATCGTGCTGTTTGAAAGGCAGCTTTTCCCCACTGACCACCAATAGGATTGGACATATTGCCGACATCTGTAAATATAACAAGAAAGTCTTTCATCGCTTGAAGGCATCCCTCAAGGACAGAGTTTGTGTTTTTCATCTTACACCATGACTTTAACAGCTCTCAGAGATCTGCTAATGCATCTTTTGCAGCCTCTACAGTTGGTGGACACTGCAGCTCCCAACTGTAGTCCCGAGAAGTCCCTGTCTTATTCCTGTAGCCTGTGTTATTTCGAGTCTCATCACCGTCTGAGTTATCTTCGATTTTAGTGATGGTTTCGGTATCCATACTTGGAAGCCTGCTGTCAACTCTGGGATCTCGAACTCCACCAGGCTCAGTATCAGAACCTATCACTGTATCTTCTCTCAGCATGTCCAGTGTCCTGCCATCCTCAATGGCAATATCCTCGAGAATAGCCAATGGGCCATTAAATGGATTATCCAAGTATTCTCGCCACCGAGGACCTTGTATAGCTGCAAGGTCATCTTCATCATCAAAGACTTTCTCACAGGACACAGACCGGCACATCTGGTCAGAGTGGTCAGTGGTCATCGACACTAAAACTCCAAATTTGCATTGAAGGGTATCAGATGGTGAGACGTGTTTAACTCAAGGGCCTGAATTGTCAATAGCAGGATACAACATCACTTCAGGAAGCACTGCGTGAGTCTCTGGGTCATTGATTGTATTACTGACACCATCGCCAGTAGGACTAGCACTAATAACCAGTGTCTGTAGTGCAGGACCAAGCTGTCAGGTCTCAAATTGAGGTGTCAGCAATGGAATGGACACATACCTGCCTTGTCCGTTTCGCCTGCCGAGCAATTGCTGCATTGCTGATCAGCATGTCATGGCAGCACTTTCGCTACCCCATCCAGTTTTTCCAGAGTGCTCAGCACAGACAGCACTCAACATGGCAAGTCCTTGGCTACTGCTAATTTCAGTCGGACTTGAACTGCATGCTCTTTCACTGTTCAGATTCATTGTTAACCTTATATTAATCTTCACCTCAGTATAAGTTTGATTTTGTGTTAACAGTAATATGTCTACTACTTCACTCGACACTTTCCTTAACCCACTTCCATGTCCTTGAGGTGCAGTAAGCTGATTTTGATTTTAATGTGAAGTCATGCCAATATAATGCTAACGCACATGATGTTGGTCGAGTTCAAGCGATGCCTACCTTACCAGGATTGAGTTTTAAGGGACTAGAAACTAGTTATATGGTAAGACAAGATAACTATATATAGGATTGGGTTAGATAAGCAAGAGTATATGTGAAAAAGTTGGAAAAATAACTAACTACTAGAAAGATTATAAATGTAATTAAGTTTGGGAAAGGTTATTGCTGGTGTACAATTGCATGGGATGGAATATGGTTGGGGTTCTGATATAGATGATAGAATTAATGAATTACATGGCTTGAATTACACTTTTGGCCTTGCTAGTAATGATTTTCTAAATAATAGCCTTTTTGTTAATACAAGTAAATGGCTCCTATGATGTTTATGCTTCTCTGGCTAGAGTTTTGAAGAACCAGGACTGCTGTATACTTCCATAGGACAGGCTAGGCAACAATTTTTCTGGAGAAAAGCTCAAGAAAGGTGAAAAATATCATATTTTTTTTCTAGAAGGTAGAAATAAGTTTGATAGTAAAAATAAGCAAATAAATATGGAATAGTGGGCATTATATATGTTGTCTGACACTCATTTACATAAAGGTGACATAATAGAACAATTTCCAGATGTATATAATCATGTTATGATATTCTAGGATCCAATATATGTAACTCAGATAAAAAGTCAAAAAACTGTCCAAATGAGTCATGGTTTTGAAATAGCTCCCATTTCATCAGATCTTATCCAAATCTCTTAACTATTGGACCAATAGAAAGCCAAGAGTTAGTACTCTATTTGGCATACTCACATGCTAGGGTTAGAATTAGTATTTCTCACAGGGCATTGCACTTAGTGCAAAATATGCAAACATCTGGACAGTTTTTTGAGCCACTGTATTTGGTATTTTGCCAATCTAGCGGCAGCCAGGCATTTCTAAACATGATTAGCACTGGCATCAAGATGTGGAGTGTACTGATAATGTTTTTGTATGCTAAAGTTATAGGATAATTTGTGTTGTAGTGTCAGATACAGAAACATGATCTAACTCCATTGACGACATCCATCTGTTCAAATGCAGAGTTATGCCTCATATCTTGCACCATTCCACAAAGGATAGTATTACTCAAGGCACATCTCACAAACATCTAGTTTACATGATGTACCATTGTTCCTGCTGTATCTGATAGATCCAACATATGTCTGATGTTGTGTTTTAGGTTATTATATGTCATAGGGGCTAATTCATTGAATGAATCTGCCCCATTTTGCTTACTAATTGTAAGCAGGAATTACCATTTTAGACAAAACTTCAACTGTAGTTGCTTCCAAGCTGGGGTTTGAAAAGATACCAAAATGAGAAGGGCATCAATGCTCCAATGACAACATTGGGAAATGAAACTAGCAGTTGCTATGCAGCAACTATGATGTAAGGGGCTTCTTTCTGTCATCCTGCTGTGCAATTTGACCCTTCATGGTAGCCTGTCATTCACATTTGGCTTAAGACTTTCCTTCCTGTTCTAACCTTCCCTCTTATCAATCTATTAGAAATTGGGCTCTGTGGCTCTGGGTATGGCCGGGACAATGGTAGTGGTTTCCAGATTTATAATACCCTCAGGACCATCAGATTTTTATCACTTATATTCACTACTGACATGGCACCAGCAACATGGACAACACAGGAACAGGCAAGTTTCTTACAGTCTCATATGACTGAATATCTCTCTTACACAGAAGGGAAAATTTACCACTGGTTCTGGGCGATGCTCCATGGAGCCTGGTTTGTGAAATGGCCAGAACATGCTGTATGCTGTAGAGCACCAAGTGTCTCTACATTGATATCCAGTGTTTTTCCCATATCCCAGCTGGTCTATTCGATATCCGTCTATCCGTTCTCACCAGTCCGGGACTGGTATTAGCTTAGTCCACTTCCGTTTTAGTCTGGATCTCAGTCCAGTTTGACAATCTGGTCCAGACCATAGTCCGGTTTGACAATCCGGTCCAGACCATAGTCCGGATTAACAGTCCAGTCCAGTTTTAGTCCGGATTGACCCCCAACAAGCTATTACTGTTACGATTTGATTGTATATGCATGGGACCCCTATTCTTTTTCCTACTGGTATGCCCCACGACACCCGACCATTGCCAACCACACCCCTCCCCAGTCCCCTCTGGCTCCTCGCTGGAACTATCACTCTAATGCCGGAACATCCATGGCTACCCTCGACCCCTAGCAGCATTCCCTGACTCCACCATACCTAACTGGTATCTGTCTATGCCTACCTGGCACTTGTCTGTGCCTACCCGGCACCTGTCCCTGCCTACCCAACACTTGCCTATGCCTACCTGGCACTTATCTCTGCTCACCGAGCATAACCTGTTGACAGATTACGCCCACACTGCCACAGGTACCCCCATGACTCTGTCACACATCTTCATTGTTCCTTCATGTTCCATGGCATTCTCTTCCTTGTCATTTCCACTTAGTCTTTGAACCTTAGATCTCCTTGCCTGATCCTTCCTTATTGGCCTTGTGTCTCTTTTACTCATTGCTCCTTTTTTGCCATTTGTTCTCTGACTTACTTGATTCCTAAGCTTTGTTTACTCTTGGTTACTTTTTGTTTACCTCCCTTTGTTCACATCTTGTATATAAACCCGCCTCATAGGTATACTGTTCCCCAGCTTAGATCTACTTGGCAAATCTACTTGCTTTTCCCTGTGTGTCCTCGCTCCACACTTGACTGAGCGCTCTGCTCTTATACTTGTCTCCTTGCTAGCAAGTCGCTAGGCAAGACCCTTGACCTTGAACCATCGTCAACTAGTCATCAGACGAACCCTTGACCCTGCTATCTGCAGGCTACATCCCTTGTCTTTGTCCTGTTGTAGCTGTTTGCTGACAACACCCCTCAACCTTGAATCTTTAGCTGAGTTAACATTTCAACCCTTCGGGATTGAGCATAACAGTTACGTTTCATTCCTTTTCTTGTTTCTTGTCATCTATTTGTCATTGAATATTAGCCTCCTTGTCTGATTCTCTCATATCGGACTCATAGCTCTGCTCTTAGTCACCGAGTCCCTTCTGCTATTTGCTGACTTACTCATACACTTACTGATCTTTGTTTCTTCTTCATTGTTCTTGTCTTCCTCTATTTCTTCTCTGTGTACTATATAAACTCGCTTGTAGGTCTACTTGTCCCTTAGCTTAGACCTACTCAGCAATATATCTAGTGTTGTCTCCTCTCGTGTCTTCGCTCTACACTCAAGTGAGTGCTCTACTCATACCCTCGTCCCTCTGCTAGCAGTCACTAGGCAGAATCCTTGACCTTAGAACTATCATCAGCTGTCGCTGGACAAACCCTTGACCCTGCAGGTTGCAGGCTATGTCCCTCATCTTTGCCTTGCTATAGCATTTTGCTGACAACTCCTCTCGTTCTTGACATTTAGCTGAGTCTGCGTTTGACCCTTTGGGATCAAGCATAACACAAGCCTGGTTTCTTTCGGACTTTCAATTCTTTATTTAGAACATGTCCCCCTTACCATTAGTCAGTCCAGAAACATGTTCCAGACTATAAAAGCCTTGTATTAGGTTTTGAAATACATCTTCTGATTTTCCGTCTCTTTGAACCTTCCCTTCACTGACTATCGTTCTGGAGAGTGACCCAGTTGTTCCCCAGGCCCACCTAGCCATTGGGAACACCACCATTCACAGTCCAGAGCCTCCCTTGGGTTGAGTCTACACTCACCCCCTACTAGCCCTCCTGACCTCCCAGTTAGGATTGCTGTTCTTCAGTGCTTCCTGGACATTGATGGACCACTCACAACAGAGCAGGAAGTGCTCTTAGGAAAAGCCATTGAGACCCAAAAAAATGTGAGTTTTGAAGATGGCCATGCATGAAATACTCACTCATTTATTCACAACAGCAACTGCAGACATGGTTTCATTGGTGTGCCAACAGATTGCACAGGGCCTGCATTCAGAAAAAAAAGATGTCAGCATTCAAGAAGGCATTTAATCTGAAGCCATCTCACACCCTCAGTGAGCCAGAAATCTTCTAGCAGGAGTACTACACTGAGCAGATTCAGCTACTCATCAAGGCTGAGCAAGATGCTGGTAACCTCTCATCTCATGGAGAACTTTTAACTGCTAGTCACAAGCTCTCCAAGAAGCTCCTGGAGGTAGTGCAGGATGATGTTAAAGATAAAATCAGAACTATGTATGCCTTACAAAAAAAGAAAGAAAATGAAGAAGATGAGAACCTGAGTCCTATTGCCATGCAACAGTAAGTTTTTTAACCATTTGTCATGATATTGAAAACAAAGCTTCTTCACAGAGCAATTGATGAACTGCCTTTCACATTGGCACATATTGGCATGTTAATCAGATGCTACTGTGGCTTTGCAGTGTCCTTTGTCTGTGCAGGCCCAGACCCATCAAAGAACTGGGAAATAATGTCGTTGTCATGAGTAATTAAATTTCTAAGATTTTTATAGTGTCCTAATCATCAATATCTCAGCTGTCATCCAGATGTGACCCCACAAGGCAACACATTTGCCCATCTCTACCCAAAAGAAGACAATGCCATGCTTTCGGCATTTCAAGATTATGCTGAAACTCTTTTCTG
The DNA here is from genome assembly GCA_038090235.1 of Pulveroboletus ravenelii. NCBI lineage: Eukaryota > Fungi > Basidiomycota > Agaricomycetes > Boletales > Boletaceae > Pulveroboletus > Pulveroboletus ravenelii. The sequence goes on from JBBPMH010000604.1 coordinate 7,862, forward strand.
TAAGTCAATTATTGTCGGATAAGTCTGGCTAAAGGGGTACTCACTGTTTTGTCATATCCCATGCAACTCCTATCTCCAGATCCAACTCTGGCCCCATCTCTCTTGAACTCTGGTGTGTTCTCGAAGAGCACACACTCTAGACTCTCTGGACCCTGTTGTTAGATAATTCCATTTTACTATACTTACATTCCATTTCTTGCTTATCTTTGTATACCACCTGTTTCCTTCATAGCCCTCCGATCCTGTGCTCTGCTTAAGAGCACAGCTCCATTGTTACCACTCTGGCTCTGGCTCCAAGTTACCAGTTCCCTTACCAGTGCTCCCCCTCCATATATAAGACTCCATACCATGTTGTAGATACCTCAGTTTGAATATTGACTAAGACTTCCCCCAGTCCTCTCTGACTCTCTGCTTGAGCCTTGACAGCTCTCCTCTGATCCTCCCTTGACCTTCATTGCTTGCAACAAGGTCACTCTGACCCTTGTCTGATCCTTCATAAATTCAGGGCAACTGGACTTGTGACAGAGGCACACCATATGTGGTAAAGCTGAAGCCCTGTTCAAACTCCAGAGTTCTGGAGTTGTTCTCGGAGATATGTTCTTAACAGTTTTCTGTTATAGCTGCCAATGAACAAAATCCACTGGCATGAGTGATGAATGGCAGGACCTCTGCTGCTGATAAATCAAGTCCACCAGACTCACCTGAAGTGATTACTGCAACCAATAAGGATGAGAATGAGGGTGAGGGTGAGGATAGCAATGTGCAGGAGAGAGGGACCAAGGAAACATTGGTGCACGAGGCTGAGGGTCTCTATGGAGAGGGAACTGTGCCAGGACATGTCCATGAGGACAAGGGTGAACCAGTTGGGAAGGGGTTGATGGTAAGTGCAAAATGTTGATCTATAGCCCTTATGCTTAAACACACTTCATAGCCTTATGAGTGGACATATAATGCTTCACTTGGTGGGGATAATGCATCACTTGGCCTAGGTAATGCATCAGTCACCTTAAGTGATGCATTATTCAGCCTAGGTAGCACATCATTTGGCTTAAGTGATGCCTAGGTGATACATTATACTCTCAGAGCCATGTATCATTGACAAGCATGGCTGAATCACAGGTAACATCCTATTTATGATTTCCTCTATGTACTAATGTGCTCAAAGATACTGACCTATAATCCATCAATTGATCCCTCACTCCCTCCTATGGTCCCAGCAGTGTTTGCTCCCAGTGTCTCCCATCCCACCTTGGCTCAATTCTTCCCTTTCTTCAAAACCCACAGCTGTGTCACTCCTAATTTGGCTGTCAATCCCCCTGTTTCTGCCACTTCTTCCAGTTATGTCAGTGGCATCGGTAACTCATCAGGCAACCTAGAACTCTTCCCTGAATGGAACTTCTCTAACGTCAGCATCAGTCTAGATTTATTTCCACCCCCTCTCATCTCCAATGAGTGCTCAATAGCTAACTGTGATCCTGAAGGAGATGTTGATGAGCCCTGATTACCTGCACCTCCTACACTACCTGACAGCTCTTGATGATCAATGAATCCAGTGCCATGTACATCCACAGCCATGAAACACAGGCCATGACCCAGAGTGATCAAACAGGGCACTTCTGTATCTAGCATTCCACCGGCTATAACAGTGCTGCATTTAATCACATTAGCAGAAAAGGGCAAGGCCTCTGCTGTGAAGCATGCCCATACAAAGGCTGTTGTCACAAAAGTGGCACCTTCAAGTGGCATTGCTCAACCAATGATTCCCAGCAAACAATTCCCTCCCAAGCCAATCATATCTGAAATGACAGCATCTCCTACTGATTCCCCCTCCAATCCCAATGACAATGTGGAGTCAGCAGGGCCTCACATGTCCAAGTGAGTCCCAAAGAAGTCTACACACAACAAGATGGCCAATGTCATTGTAGTGTTACCATAACTTTGGCTTATAGCCGACTTGAGTCAGAGCTGAGCCAGTGGCTCAGCCAAGTCATAGCCAAGTCAACAGAGCCACATGACTCAGCTTGTAGTGGCTTGCTGAGCTGCAACTTCTGACTCGAAGTCACTAGCCAATTTCGTCTTCACAGTATGTACCATTCTCTTCATTGCCATTGTCCCATTCCCCTTATACTCATTCTCAATGTTGCCCTACCCCTGCCCTGCCCTTATTATAACCTCACCCTTATCTGTGCCCTCACATTGCCCTCACCCTCACTCGCACCCATATTACATCACCCTTACCTCTTTCCCCTCACCCTACCGACCACAACAACAATGTAGCAATCATGCTATCGCAATTTCCACACTGTCGTTGTTGTCATGGTCACAATTGCACATGTGCATCAATGCCTGGCATCCTGCCAGGCCTGTGCTTGCCTCTTCCTCATGTTGCGTCACTGCACCATGATCACATCAGCCTTATCACACTTGCCCTTAATGGTGAGATTGTTGGTGGCATCGTTGTGAGCATGGGACTCCAATATGTTCATATAGATGAGACAGCATGAAGTAGTTACATATACTTGATCAATCCTATGTAGTCATATCATTCTTCTGTTTCATCAGCCTCCTCATCACCGATGATGCCAATGATGTGGTCAACAAATAGTCCCATTCCATTGTGGTAGTTAATGTCATTTACGATTGTCGCAAGAACATCATCATCATCAACATCGACAGCCATCTGCACAGTTGATATCATCCATCCTTTCATGAAATCCAGGTGCTCTTTCTTGAGGAAGAACTTGGCCATTTGGAGGGCTTCCATCAAAACTGGACTGATTTGATTTCACCGCTTTGTCATAGTTTCACTACTGGATGAAATACCCATTTGCAAGACACAGCCAATGCCTGGATCAGGAGATAATTCATAGTGATTCAATAGAGAGTTGAGTATGTGCTGTGAGAGATCTAAAAATAATATGAAAGATTAGATCCAATGATTTTTTTGACTGAAGCAAACATACCACCCAGAATAACACAGGGTCTGTTCCTTCAGGAGAACAAGATGCTGTAACATATGACATTAACTCTTGTTCCACTATTTATATGCCAGTTAATGATCATTGCAGGTGTAATGTTGGAAGACCATATTGTAAGGCAAGACCTGTTGCACCGAGGGCATTGGGATAACAAGTACCAGGTAAAGAATTTGATCTGACCAGCCTGCTTGGATCCTGGTCACTCAGTGTTCGCTGGTCATTCATCTGAGTTTGGTGTCAGTGTCTTCGACTTAAGAGGCAACGTGTATAGGAATAGGCTTACAAGTTTTAGGATCACCCTCCTTACTTTGGTGATGTCTTCTTGCTCCCAATTTGTTTCAATCCAGGTAAGGCAGACAGAGGGGTCAATCACTATGGAATCATGAGTACAAAGTCTGAGAGTTGAGAGTTACAAGTATATATGCATACACACACATTGCAATTGCATATGTATTCATTCTTCCCATGTGATGGTAGTAATCTCTTGTAGCAGCAAGGCCAACATCAATATAAGGTGCACAACAAGGTGCAGATCTTGCAAAATGCTCCCATTGGACAATAACAGCTTCAAATGATAGTACAGCATGAGACAGAAGAGGCAAGCTCTTGCTTGACATGATCTGTTGTACAGTGTGAGAAATCTGGCAAGCCAATGGTGCACGAGGGTGAGACAGTAGAGGGGGACAGGTATGCACAGGTGATCATGACCACGATGCAATGTGAGGTGAGGAGGGCAATGGTAATGGCACATCCAAGTGGTTGTGAGGCGAAGGCGGGGTGCATCCAAGCAGTTGCAAGGTGAGAGTGCATGAGAGCAAGATGGTAGAGAAGGATGGGCACATGTGGGCAAGGGCAAGGGCACATGTAAGTAATTGTAAGGTGAGGGTGCATGAGGGCAAGATGGTAGAGGGGAGATGGGTGCATGTGAGTGACCACAACCATGATATGATATGAGGTGAGGGTAGGTGAGGGCGAGGGCGCATCCAAGCAGTCATGAAATGAGGGCGCACAAGGGTGAGGTGGTAGAGGGGGGCAGTTATGATCATGACATGAAGTGAGGTGAGAGCGGGCAAGGGCAAGGGCACATGCAAGTGATTGCAAGATGAGGGCGTATAAGAGAGAGATGATAGAGGGGGACAGGCACATGCAAGTGATTGCAACCACAACATGGTGCAGGGCAAGGGTGGGGAGGGCGAGGGTGCATGCAAGCAGTCGCAGGGTGAGGGCAGGTGAGAGTGAGAGCACATGTGAGTGGTCATGGCCATAACATGTTGCAAGGTGAGGGTGGAAAACATCAGCGTCACTCTAGTGATAAGAGATCATTCACAAACACTCACCTCAAGGACCATCTCCAAGTCTTCCAGTGCATCTCGTTAAGGCCATATTTAGCAATGGCTTGATGTGCTGGAAATCTGAAGAAGTAGTTGAGAGCATGGAAGGAAATCAGGCTCATCTTTAGGATATGTTTAGCATACTACTTACCTGCTTGAGAATGCAGAGACAGTTGACCATGAGGTAAACAGAGTCCCAACGTGACTTCACATCTCGCAAAAGTTTGAGTATGGGGAGCTTCATCAGTTTGCCCTTCTCGTCTGTGAACAAGTTCATCTGGTTGCCAGTGACCAGGGCATTGTTGAACACTTTGCGATGGAGGCTTGAGGCATGCACAATGTGGACTATAGCTTGGCCAAGGGTGACTGGGTCCTGTTGGAGAGCCTCACTATAGATATCTTTGTCAATGACAATACTTGGGTCAGGCATGTCAACCCAGATATTTCTGATAGCACCAAAGCTGACATCAGTGTACTGGTCGATAATGTGGCCAGAACAGATGTTGAGGATATGTGGGAAGCACATGATATGTTGATCAATTGGATCAAAATTAATCCCACATGCAGCAAGGAGCAGGGACAGCTCTTGCATGCCTGTGTCGTTGTTTTTTGCATTGTTAAGAGTAAAGTGGCTGACCTATGTGGAAAAAGTAAGTGAACCGAAGAGATATAATCAACCCGTACATACCTTGTGAGTCACCCCCACATGATCTAGCAGGTGCAAGATAGTTTTTGCAATGTTAATCCCTGTGTGCCTGCCAGGGAAGTGATGGAAAGTGATCAGTCCAGCTTTCAATTTGAGTGTACCTGGTTGATTGTCCTTGGTGATCCAATGCACTGTCATTGTGAGAAATGGTCATGTATTCTCATCTGTCCAAATGTCACATGTAAATGAAACTTTGCCCTCAGCTTTCTGCAGTGAGTGGTAAGTAAGAAAGAAGTGATTGGGTGAGGGTGGTTGACACATGGCTAAATCTTCTTTCAGAATGAGAAAAAACCACTTCCATGTCTTGATAATAAGTTCATGCATCTTTGTGTGATGGGGGATCTGGGAATCCCTTAGGTCATGGCAGAGGAGAAGAAGGAGGTGATGGAATTCTGGGCATTCAACCATGTTAATCAACTATCATAGAGTATTCCAGTAAAATGTATTGATGGTCATGGTGATGTACCTGATCATCTGCAACAATAAACTGTATCAGGTATTGTTGCAATGCTGGAATGGAATAAGGCGATAGCCCGCTCTCCAAGGGGGTGTGTTCTGACGGTAATGTGGACACTTTGTGGCAGCTGTCTCAATTCAAGGCCAGAAGTGATCAAATTGATGTGTCTGGAACAGCAAGGGCCCAGCAAAGCATTTTGAAGTTGTAGCCCATGTTAAATGCTGCCTTGACATTCTCCAGCCAGATGGTCCAACCATTCTTCTTGGCCTCTTCCAGATAGATGTCAATGTGGTATTTCTCGATGTGGCCACATTTGGTCATATTTGAGGTCCTAGTGCCATATATAAACAATCTCCCCAAAGGGAACAGTGAGGGAGCTTTTTCTTTCATCTTTCTGGTATATACATATGAGTATATGAAGGTCTTATCCCAATGACTGCTGGAGGTACGGTTCCCTTTCTCAGAACCAATGGTGCAAGAGATGCATGAGAAGCTGTCCTTGCAAGTCCACCAGCCAGTTTGAATGAAAACTGGAGATGTTACAAGTTAGAGGTTATGTTACGCTTGATCCTGAAGGGTCAAAGTGTGGACTCGGCTGAAGATCAAGGACGAGGATTGTTATTAGTGAACAGCTATTAATGGGACGAGGACGAAGAGCATAGCCTGCAGACGGCAGGGTCAAGGATTCTATCAACAAACAGTTGATGTCTTTCCAAGGTCAAGGGGTCTTGCCTAGCAACTAGCCAGCAAGGGGACAAGGGTAAGAGCAGAGTGCTCAGTCGAGTGTAGAGTGAAGACATGCAGAGGAAACAAGTAAATTGCTGAGTAGGTCTAAGTTAAGTTGACAAGTAGACCTACGAGGGTTTTTATAGTACTTTGGGAAACAACAAGGTAAAATAAGAACAACGAGGAAACAACAAGGATTGGTAAACATATGAGTAAACCAACAAATAGCAAAAGGAACTCAGTGACTAATGATGGAACTACAAGCCCGATACAAGAGAATCGGATGAGGAGGCTAATGTTCAATGACTAATGGTGGAAGCAAAGTGGAAACAAGTCAAGAGATGAAGTAAAACCCCCCATTTAAGGCGAGAAGACACCATCGACTTCTCTAAAATTCCTGGTAGCTATAACCCGGGAAACTGGTCATGTTGCTGTAGGCTTTGGCAGAGAAGGGGTCGTCATTGGGAGAGTCCACACGAGGGGGAGGGACAGGGAGGGGATTCCCAGAATGCCTACGAGGGTGTGCATGAAAGGGTTGTTGACGGCGGAGTCGGCGAGAAGGAGGGGACGGCGATGGTGGGAAAGGGGGAAGAGTGGAATGACAAGATCTCCTGGACGAGGATAACGAAGAGGATGCGCCACTAGTTGGGTGATGAGGGGAGTGGACAGTAGAAAGGTCAACCCGCAGTGGTGTTCGCTGGGGAACTCCAGCACGGCGGTGTACCATCGCGCATTGGTATTGCGCGTGTCCAGGGGCCCAGGTGTGGCAAATGGGGCACTTGTAGAGCTCGCAATTGACTCACACATGTCCCAGCCGGCGGCATTGGAAACACGCCTGTTGGTAGAGTGGATGAGATGTGGGGAGGGGCCACAGATGTTGTCCCCAATGGGAGATTTCCTCTCTCTCTAGGGTGGCTACTTCCTCGGGTCTGGGAGGTGGAGGCGAAGCTGAAGGGTCGTTATCGCATCCAAGGTTGTCGTGGCTGGTAGTAATGGGGGGGCGGTAGCAGGGTCGGTTATGTTCTGCTTTCTCGGTGAGGTAATGATTGAGGTCAGCCATGTATTCCCCTAACCTCATTTGATATCCAATCGACCCGAGATGTCTGTGGAGGACAGCACGGATTGAGTGTAGGCGATGCTTGGCCACGATCAGATCCGAATGGGAGTGGAGGGAGTCTATTAACAAGTCAAGGTGACAAACCTCTATGAAGGCGTCGATGAGAGAGGCCAGCGTGAAGCCTGGTGAGAGGTTGTCGTCCATTGGGAGGGCAAGGCGGGGGTTGGTGACATGCGTCATGAGGAGAGTGCGGTATTCTTCGTCAGGGAGGTCATCCCGGAGGCATTGGGCATAGATGGGGATGTCTGGGGGTCGGATCCCGTCATCATGGCTGTGATGAAGAGTACACCACTCGCTGATGGTAGGGTGAGGGGTGCCAGGATGGGCAGGGGAGTCAATAGGTGAGGACAACGTTATGGAGGAGGGGGAGGTTGGTCCAGTTGTTGGAGAACCTGATTGAACAAGATAAACAGGAGCTCGAACGCTCTCTGTGGGTCCCTGAATGGGCGGAACATCCGTAGTAGCAGGTGTTCTTGTTCCAGGAGAATCCGGAGCATTCCGGAGGTTAGGGGAGGGTATGTGATGAGAGGAGCAAGAGGAGGCATCGGAGGTAGACATGTAGTTAATGGAATAGGAGATGGGATGGGGGAAGAACTTTGGGTGGAGGCGTTTATATGCGTTTAAGACGAGTGGGGCATTATTCATTTCTGACTCCGAAACCCAAGAGTCTTCTTCTGCTGAGTAACCTTTCCATCGGACGAGGTATTTCCGATGGGATGGAGCTCTGCAGTGCCGTACAATTTTCTCAACCTCGTATTCTTCTTCTCCTTCAATTAGGTCAGGTGGTGGAGCAGGAAAGTTCCGTCCATGTATGTTGTTTTCACGATAGGATGATAAGAGGGAGGCATGGAACACAGGGTGGATTTTCCATGTGGGGGGAAGTCGGAGTTCATAGGAGATTGGTGATAAGACCTTCGTGATAATGAAGGGTCCTTCTCGTTTTGGGGCGAATTTAGGGCTGGTGAGGGAACATTTTAAGTTCCGGGCTTCTAACCACACCTTATCTCCTCGTTTCCATGGGGTGAAGCCTCATGTGTTCCTGGATTTCATTACTTGGCGGGCTAATTCATGTGCTGCCAGGGCTTCATTCCTTAGGTGAGATAAGAGCTTTAGTCGTGATTCGACCGCAGGAAGGTTTGTTTCTGCAATGATTGTGGGGAGAGATTTCGGTTCGTATCCCATCATGAGATAGAATGGAGATTGGCCGGTAACGGAGTGGGGGCGGTGATTGTGAGCGAATTCCGCCATTGGGATGTGTTCTGCCCAGCTAGTCAGATTATTGTGGCAGAAAATTCATAGGTAGGTTTCAACTTCTTGGTTAACCCGTTCAGTTTCTCCATCGGTCTGAGGGTGGTAGGTGGTGGAGAGGGCCAGGGAGTATCCAAGGAGGGATGCCAAAGATTTGGCGAATTCAGAGGTGAATTGCGGACCTCGATCAGATATGATTTTGTCGTAGAGCCCGAATCTGGTGTATACTTTGTGGAAAAAGAGATGGGCAATTCCTTCGGCAGTGATGGATTTCTTAGTTGGGCACAAGATTACCCCCTTAGTAAGCCCATGGTTAACCACGACCAGTAGACTATCAAAGCCTCCAGAAAGAGGGAGGTCCATGATGAGATCACAGGACAGTTGCTGGAAGGGACGGGTACAGGAGGAGGAGATAGGGGTAAGGGGGGCGACCGTAGGGTGTGTATTGACTTTGTTCTGCTGGCAAAGAGCGCAACCCTGGACAAAGTTCCAGACAAAGGAGGCAAGGCCGGGCCACCAGAAATCGCGGGAGATGAGTTGGCGGGTTTTAAGAAAACCAGGGTGACCGGCGGAAGGGTGGTCATGACACACGGATACAGTGGCATGTCGGTGGGAGTTGGGCAAATAGACACAACCCTGGTAAGTGAGGAGGCCGGCATCGAACTTCCAGTCGGAAAGACGGGAGTGAAATTGTGAGGGGACAGTTCCCTCAAGAGCGTGAAGGACAGAAAGAACCAGGGGGTTGGCAGCGGAAGATGCGGTCACTTTGGCAGAGAGGTCCACGTCAATGAGGTTTATAAAGAGGTCGGCTGGAAGGAGAGTGACGTCCACATTATCGTCATCGTCACCCATGGTGTGATCTGGTCGGCAGGAGAGAGCATCGGGAGCGGCTAGGAAGGATCCAGGGACATGGGTAAAGTGGAGGTCAAAGTCGGCAAGGTTGAGGAGCCAGCGGGCTTGTCGTCGGTTGAGCTTGTGTGGTTCTCGAAAGTAGGTGAGGTTTTTGTGGTCAGTTAGGACCTCCACTGGGAATGCCGAGCCATGTAGATGGTGACACCAGTTTTTAAGTGCGCAGATGATGGCAAGGAGTTCCCAATCATATATGTCGTAGTTCCTTTCGGCGGAGGATAGGGACTGGGAGAGGTAGGTGCAGGGTTTGAGATCACCATTGCCGTCCAGTTGAAGGAGGATTCCTCCAGTTGCCCACTTAGAAGCGTTGGTGGAGATGGCAAAGGGTCGAGTGGGATCAGGTAACTGGAGGATGGGTTCGGCGAGGAAGGCATCCTTTAGCACTTGGAAGGCGGCCTTGCAGGATGTTAACCAGTTCCAAGGGTGGTCCTTTTTAGTGAGGTCAAGGAGAGGTCAGGCAACAGTGGAGTAGTCTGGGATGAATCGTCGGTAGAAGTTGGCAAAGCCAAGGAAAGATTGGACATCTTTGACTTTGGTGGGAGTAGGCCACTCCGCAATTCCTGCCAGTTTGACAGGGTCCATGGCAAGTTTACCAGGTTTAACTACCATGCCGAGGTATTCCACCTGAGTTACAGCAAACTTGCATTTCTCGAGTTTGAGATGGAGGTCAAGTTCTTCCATACGTTTCAGGACATGATGGGTCCATTCGGTGTGAGTTTGTTCATCTGGGGAGAAGATGAGAAGGTCGTCCATATAAATGACTAACCACCCCTCAGCAATGAGGTCGCGGAAGAAGTCGTTCATGAAACGTTAGAAGGTGGCCGGTGAGTTGGTAAGCCTGAAGAACATTACGGTTGGTTCGAAAAGTCCTTTATGTGTGACGAAGGCGGCTTTCCAACAGTCAGACTCCTTGATTCGGATGCTATTATATCCCCAACAGATGTCGAATTTGGTGAAGACTTTTGCGCCCTGCAGGCGGTCCACGAGATCCGAGATGAGTGGTAGGGGGTAGGTGTCGTGAACCATATGTTGGTTTAGGTATTGATAGTCCTGGCAAGGGCGAAGTTTCCCATCTTTCTTTTTGACAAAGAAGAAAGGGGGCAATTGAGGTGACTTTGACGGGCGGATTTTTCCTGAACGGAGGTTTTCCTCCAGGAATTCCTCCGTAGCTTTCTTTTCCTCCTTGGTAAGGGAGTAAAGCTTGGTGGATCTTGGTTTGAAAGTTTCGTCCAACTCAATGGAGTGGTCGCAGGGTCGGGTTGGAGGGACATGGTCAGCCAATTCCTTGGCGAATACTGACGTGAAGTCAGCGAATTCTGGGGGAAGTACAGTAGTCTTCTTTTCTGGGAGGGCGTGGATGGCTAAATTGGTGGCCATGGTCAGTTTTTGGACCATTTCCGCCTCCTCTCAGGTCTTCCATTTGGAGTGAGTAGAAAACCTTCCCCCTTTATCATAGTTAAGGTAAATGTAAAGGTCCTCATCCCACTTTTCATCAGTATCGATGTGTTGGATATGATGGGAGTTTGGTTGAGGTGTTTTTCGAGCGGCATGTTCCATAAGCCATTTGTCCAGTGTCGGGTTGAGCATTCCTTGGGGGAATCCTCTCGGTCCGGTTTCTGGTAGGGATTCTGAGATGGGAAGGGAAAGTGTGTACGTTGGCCAGTTGATGGTGGGGTTGGCTTTCTTAAGCCAGGTCATTCCTAGTATGACCGGAGTGTCTCCAAGGTGCATTATGCTGAATTCTTCAGAGTAGCGGAGGTCGGCTAGATGGAAGTCTAAGGTGACAGTGAACTTTATTTTGCCACAGCGATTGGGGGTTGAATCAGCATTTCATACTGGGATGGGTTGAGGAAGTCGGGTCATAGGGAGTTGGTGTTTCTTTGCGAATTCCCAGTCTATGCAGGAGCAGCTTGCTCCAGAATCGAGGACAGCACGGGTTTTAACGTCTTTTGTCTTGGGTGCAAGAGTGAGAGGGAGAATGATGGCTTTCGATTTCCTTGCTACCAATACATGAGAGTTAGGAGAAGTCTGCGTTAGGGGAACTTCTCCTTTTAAAAAGACGAATCCCAGCTTCCGAATGTTACTCTTTTCACATTCTCCCCTTTCTCTTCCTCTTCATCTTCAATTTCTTGAAGTTTGGGGGGGTCATCAGTTTTTACCCTTTTTACCTGTCGCAGTTGGGTTTTGTTGTTAGCGAATGTTGGGCATTTGTTGGACACGTGTCCTGGTTGGCGACAATGGAAGCAAAGTTTCTTTTCGAAGCATCGCTTTCTTTCGGTGGGGGTGAATTTTCCTACTTGGATGACGTCTACGTCCATGGCATCAGGGTCTCGAGTGGGGGCAGTTGCTTTTCCCTGAGTCTGGGAAAAATAAGAGAACTTGGTCCAGCTTCCAGAATTGAAAGCTTCAGCTCATTCCCAATGAGTGATGAAATGCACTGCTTTGGTGTACCAAGACTCTATTTTTTCTGGGACGAAGTCCATAGCGAAAATCCGTTGTCGAACTGTTTCAGGGAGTCCTTCTGCGAAGAAGGAAACAAGGATGTCCTCTTCGGTTACTCCGCTAATGGCCACTTGGTTCTTGAACTCAGCGATGTAGGCATTGAGATCTTCGGTTTTCCGGACCCTGGTACGTGCCAGCCAGTGGATGGCTTGGGCCTTGGTGTCTTCGTGTTCAAATGTGGCTTTAAAGTCAACTACGAATTCAACCCAGGTCCCAAACTTCCCATTGGCTAGGACCTTGGTTCGGAATGTGTTAGCCCAAGTTGAGGCTGATCCTTTGGTCATAAAGGAGAGAGCGAAGGTGATTCGCTTATCGTCGTTGTTATAGATTTCCTTGTTGATCATAAGGTAGATATCAACGGAGTTGAGCCATGGGACTGCTTTGGCATAGGTTCCATCGAAGTCATCAGGTTTAGAGAGACATAGTTCAGTAGGTTTGTTTGACATGGAAGATGGGGGACAGGAGAACGGGGGTGGGGTTGGTGGTCTGCAAGGGGGTTGGTTTCGTCTGGCATGCCACTTGTCTCTTT
>JBBPMH010000605.1:0-20599 GCA_038090235.1 Pulveroboletus ravenelii
TCAGGGTCAGAGTTAGGGCTATTGATGACCCTGCAAGGGTCAGAGCTGATATATTTTGGTTCTCTTGCAAATGTCAAGTCTTTCCAAAATGGCCCAACATTGGGACACTTATTTGAGCCACTGTACATCAGATCCAGCTATCTGTAGTAAGTCATATTTTTATATATTACATGTGCTAACTAATTTCATGTATATTAGCTTTCAAAATCCAGTGTGCTGTTCTCTGATACTGTTATGTTTCTTTGTTATCTTGACTCATTTTCCCACTTTGTCATTGAACTTTACTCTCCTTGTCCGATTTTCTCATATTGGCTTTGTAGTTCCCTCTCACTTATTGATCCCCTTTTGCCATTGGTTATCTTACTGATATGCTTACTGATCTATGTTGTCCCTTGTCTTCTCTTGTTATCTCTCTGTTTGTCCCACCATACTATATAAACCCACCTCATAGGTAGCTTGTCCCTCAGCTTAGACCTACTTGACAAATCTACTTTGCTTCTCTCATCGTGTGTCTCCGCTCTACACTTGAGTGAGTGCTCTGCTCATACCCTTGTCCCTCTGCTACCAAGTCGCTAGGCAGAATCATTGAACCCAGTCTTCACCAACAAGTCATTGAGTGAACTCTTGACCCTGCCATAAGCAGACTACATCCCTCATCCTCTGTCCTTAAGCTGAGTTCACGTTTGACCCTTTGGGATCAAGCATAACAGATACCATGGATCCAAACACTCCAATGTTCCATTCCAGATAAGCTCAACAACATCCCTCAATAAGCTTCATATCAGTGTTGCAGAGAAACTAGGGTGGTTTCCAGGTCTTGTCAAGTCACAATATCACCTTGATTCTGGTGCCAAAGTCTGTCTCCATTCTTTATTTGGCTTATTTATGCTATTTACTCAGCACCAGCAATAAATAATGTCCTAAAGATCTTTGGCACTGCTAGCACGGATATGTCAGGGCTGGGTATCTCCATTCCACCCTTGCTGTTGGACCATGTAGCTGAGTGGGCCTGAGTGCAATCCTTCCCATGCCCCTTTCCATCATCTACATCATACATCTGCACTGCCACCTGCCCTGCTCGCTGTCCACATGGGTGGTGAGTGGCAAGCTCATTGCCACCATCATTCCCTGGCACTCTCATGAATGGAACAATGGTTCCACTTGTTTTTCCCCTCAACTACTTTGCATTGCAGTGACACAGGGCCATTCTTGTCCTCTGCATTCTACTGCTTGTTGTCACTGTTATTCCCTGGTGCTCTCATGAGCAAGATAGTGGTTCCACTCACTTTTCCCCTTAACTACTTCACATTGCAATGATGCAGGGCCATTCTCATTCTCTCCTCTCATTGCCACTGGTGTTCCCTAGCACTCTCATAGACAGGATGACTGTCCCACTTGCTTTCCTTCTCAACTACCTTGTATTACAGTAATGCAGGATTGTTTTCATCTTCTCTGTTCTACCTCTCATTGCCACTGTTATTTCCCAGCACTTTTGGGAAGGGATGACAGTTCCCACTCACTTTTCCCTTGACAACTTCATACTATGACAACACAGGGCCATTGTCTCTGTTGTTATTGTCCTCTGTTCTACCTCTCGTCACCGCCATTGTTCCCTGGTGCTCTTGGGATGGGATGACAGTTTCCACTCACTTTTCCCTTGACAACTTCACACTATGACAATGCAGGGCTGTTGTCTCTGTCATTCTCATCCTCTGTTCTACCTCTTATTGCCACCATTGTTTCCTGGTGCTCTTGGGATGGGATGACAGTTCCCACTCACTTTTTCCTCAATGACTTCACACTATGACAACACAGGGCTGTTGTCTCTGTTGTTCTTGTCCTCTGTTCTACCTCTCATCACCATGATCACTCAGTCTGTTCTGCATTGCTCTCTGGCCTCATAATGGATGGGGATATCACTTCTCATGCATACCCATGCTTGTCTCTGTGATAAGCACTTGTGTCTGCAATATGCTGCCCTCATGTTCTGACAATTTTCATTTGTTCTCTCTGTTTTCTCTTAGAGCTTCCTGATGTTCTCTTTATTGCCTTGTTGTGGTTCTTCCAGCCACCATTCTGCACTCTCAAAACATGTCAAATTCTATGGGTTCCATGGACCCATATATGCAATGACTATTTTGACTGCTGCAAAATAGCATGAGCGTCTCAGTGACTTCCAGGCAAAGCATAGAGCTGCTGTACAAAGTTGGTTCTACTCTTTGTTTGTCTTCTTATCTAATAAATTCATAGGCCTTTCATCTCAGGATCAAGCTCAAGCTAACCAAATGTTTATGGACAGTGGCATCAACTTGGATGTTGATATTCTACTCACTCCTCCAGGTGAAGAGGCATTTGATATTAGTCATAAGGGTGGCGAGTATAAAGCTTTTGCTGGTCTTGCCAAGGAGATTGAGGCTATTGGTGGTTGGTGTGTTTATGTTTTTCAGTTGGTAATATGTTAGCTCACTTGAATGTTAGCCAGCATACTGATTCTTGTTTGCAGTCTGATAGGGTTGAAATTCAGACTAGCCAGTGGGCCTTACAAATGGACTGCCTGGTTGATGCCTACCTGGAATACCACTCATAAAATCCTGGTGATGAAATACCCACAGTCTCTTCATCTGGACCTGTGCCTGACAACAATGTGGATGCTGTCTTCATGCTTTCGAATGTTGAGTTGGTTGACATGTTTGGTAATGCATGTTTCTTACATTCAGCTTATGTTGCTGAATTGGGTTGTCTTAGGTCAATGCCAGATGTCCCTTGTTTCATCCCCTCATCATACATATCCAAATGAGACTTTAATTTGCCATGGCTATCTTGGATGCTCTCCACTTTACCCTTATGTTGCTATTTCTATTTGTACACTTTCCATTTTCTGTCAACAACATCATATGTGTCTGCATTTCAGTATCCAGGTGCAAGTCAAAGCTTTGTGCCATTTCCACTGTGTATGTTGTTATACTGTGGCATTAATTTAAAAGATATAGATATTATCAATCATGTGGACTGTCAACTCAAGCATGAGCTCAAACAGGACAGGCCCAACTGGCAGCTGGAGAACAAGTGTCCTGCATGCTTCTACAAGCTCCAAGATGAACCCCCATTGGACTTTAGTTGGCTTGTTTCCATTGATGGGAATAACAGTTTGAAGCACTGGAACCCAGTGGCTTATGGAGGTGTACCCTGTGAAGACTCACACATCCTGTGGTTGGATCTATGGCTCCTGGCTGATGAAGTTGACAAATTTGCAGGCAATGTACAGGATTCTTGGGTATGTCTCAGCTGAATATGGTTGTGTTAAGCTTACACACTGTTGCATCCAGGCTGAGGTGATTGATGGGTCAACTCATGAATGGGTTGATGAAGAGTCCACTGAGTTACTGTGTATGATGCACTGGTGAAATGCAGGCCCTGAGCAGTAAAAGAAGATGTTCAGTGTTTTTGATCAATCTGGAATTTTTATCACATCCTGCCAGCATCACTTTGTCCTCCTTGGATGTGATATGGTCTGGAGTGGTGAGCTGTCCATATTTATAGCTACCATCCTGAATTATCTCTGCTGACCCTGTTGCTAGGATGAAGTATCCACTTGCAATCATAGACAAGCTACTCTCAACTTATGGACCTCACAGTGCAATTTATTATGACATTGGTTGCATGTTTGCCACAACCCTTGCCAACAGCACTATTGGATCAAAAGCTGCTTCCATCAATATCTGACTGCTGGTGGGTGCATTTCATGGGTATGCACACAACTGCAAATGCCAGCTTGACTGGCATCCACTCTATGTCCATGGCACTGGCAATATAGAGGGTGAGGAATGTGAATATGTCTTCTCAGCATCAAACAACCTTGCAAGTGTTATGCTTGATCCTGAAGGGTCAAACGTGAACTCAGCTTAAGGATTAAAGATGAGGGATGCTGTCAGTGAACGGCTGCAGCAGGATGAGGACAAGGGATATAGCCTGCCTGTAGCAGGGTCAAGGGTTCACTCAACAACTAGTTGGTGAAGACTTAGGTCAAGGGTCTGCCTAGTGACTTGCTAGCAGAGAGATGAGGGTATGAGCAGAGCACTCACTCAAGTGTAGAGCAGAGACACACGATGAAGAGAAGCAAGATAAGTTGCCAAGTAGGTCTAAGCTGAAAGACAAGCTACCTATGAGACAGGTTTATATAGTACATTGGAGTAAACAGAGAGATGACAAGAGGATACAAGGAACAACATAGATCAGTAAGCTAATAAGTAAGATGATGAATGGCATAAAAGGATCGATGAGTAAAGGTGGAGCTATGAGTCTGACGTGAGAGAATCAGACGAGGAGAGTAATGTTCGATGATGAACAAGGGAAACAAATGGAAAACAAAGAGAAACGTAACATTACCCCTATATTAAGGCGGGAGACATTGTTGACCATCAAAACTCATAGTAGCTGTAGCCCAGGGATCCAGTCATGTTACTATAGTCTTCTGCAGTAAAAGGGTCGTCACAGGGAGATTCCACATGAGGGGGAGGGACAGGGATGGGACTCCCAGAGTGCTGACAAGGGCATGCACGAAAGGGCTGTTGGCGACAAAGTCTGTGTGAGGGAGGTGATAGAGATGGTGGGGAAGGGGGAAGTGTTGAGCAGTGGGATCTGTTGGATGAGGAGGAAGAGGAGACAGAGGGATAACAGGGGTTTTGGGTGCTGGTTAGGTTGACCCTAAGCAGGATATGTTGGAGAACGTTCACTCGGTGATGTACAGTCATGCATTGGTACTGGGCATGTCTGGGGGCCCACATATAATAGATTGGGCATTCATACAGTTCACAGTTAATCTGCATATGCCCCAGATGTCGGCAGTGAAAGCAAGCTTGATTATAAAAAGGATGGGATATTGGAAGAGGCCAAGGGTGTTGTCCCCAGTATGAGTGTTCCTCTTTTTCCAAGATGGCTAGTTCCTCTGGGTTGAGGGGGGAAGAGGAAGCAGAGGGGTTTTCATAATGCTCAGTGTCTGCAAAGTGGGTGGTGATGGAGTGGCAGTAGTGGGGGCAGTTGTATTCAGCTTTCTTGGTGAGATAGCGGTCAAGGTCCACCAGATATTCCCCTAAACCCATTTGGTATCCAATGGACCCTAAATGTCCGTGAAAGATAGCCCGAATGGAGCAGAGATGATGTTTTGCAACAATCAGATCAGAATGGGAATTGAGTGAATCAACTAACAAGTTGAGGTGACAGATTTCTAGGAATGCATTGGTTAGGGAGGTGAGGGGGGAGCTGGGGGTAAGATCATCGTCCATTGGGATGGCAAAGCAGGGGTCACTGAGATGAGTCATGAGTGTTACAATTCTCTTATGTTCTTTTTCCTTTCTTGTTCCTACCCCTGACCCCTATGCCTTATCTCTTGCCCTGTACCCAGTTAGTCATTTGGACTTATCCTCCCTGTCCGATTCTCTCATATCAGACCAGTGTTCCTAGTTTACTCACCACTTCTCTTTCACTATTCGTCGTCTTACTCAGATGATTTCTCAGCAGTGTAGGCTCTCTGTTTCTCCTTGTTATGTTATGTTTGGATCTCCCTAGGTGTGCTCCTCAGACATGATGCACATCTAGACAGGACTCATTATCAGACTTGCACTCCTGGTGGTCTCCACCCTTCATTCATCAGATTCAATCCTTCTTCACCTGATGCAACAGCACAATCAAAGTGTGAGCTGGTTGAGGCATCTCTCAAGGATGTCTTTGATACAGTAAGTCCACAGGCTTGTTCATGCACTGACTTACTTTCACTTTCACCTTAGATCATGGTCCAGGATCACCTGGATGGTGGATTGTCGATTCTTATCTGTTGTCCCAGCAGTTATGCTGCTCAGACACTCACTCCTGACAAAATTACACTTGACATCTACATCATGCCCCAAGAGCTTTATGCAAAGCAAGAACAAATCAGTGGGGATATAGCTGGTATGGTACAGGTGTTCTGCCACAAGTTTGCACTTCCACACCTCCATCACTTCACTGAATGTTGCTGCTATAAGGTGGTCAAGGTGCCAAACTATTGTTGTAAGTGTTTTAATGTACTTCTGTGCTCAAATAATGCACTGACGCTGACACAGTTTCTGGCAATCTGATAAAAGCCACTGGCCCTCAGCATCTTCCCCCTCTGCTCAAGGCTATGAGTTCCCGCTTCCAATTCTCTGTGCTGCTGCAAAATACCTTCAATATGTCTCTGAAACACCATACAAGTCTGAAGTTGAAGATTCTTTGTGAAGTTGGGAACCTTGTGCAAGATTCTACTCCTACCTGACCTAGTGCACAGACTCCCCCAACAATTTGCCACTGCTGCCCAGCAGAAGCCTTCCAGTTGGCAAGGGCAAAGTCAGTGGATCCTGAGTCACTTTTTGCTATGGGCACATCATTGCACAACAAACAAGTTTCTGTGCAACTCATCAGTATTAGGCTACTCTCAGATGCCATTATTGACCACTTTGAACTAGGAGATCAAATTCTGCTGCAGCTCCATTCTCTGCTCAGTACCATACATAGCAGCTGGTGGGAGAGCATTCTCAGCTCCCCTGACTGGGGCCTCCACCCTGACCAGGCAGCTGTGCTTGCTGAAGCTTTGGCCAAGAACATTCAGGGTCCCTGCAACTATCCTGTTACTGCTGCCAAGGTGATTCAGTCAGGCCATCACTCATTTTTCATGTATGCTAACCCTTACATTATAGAAATCTTCATTTTTTGGAGCTGTTCTCAAGGGTTTCAGCATCCTGGCTTTACTTTTCATACTTGGCATTACCTGGTTTGTCATTATGTAGTAGATCCTGCTGTCCCTGCTTTTATGCACTAATTGAATATTCAGTGTTTTTGCTTGACAGAGTGCCAGTGTGAAGTATATAAAAGCAGATATGGAACTTGACATGCCTTGGTGCATGCTAACATGGTCCTACAGATGAATTACAGTGGGCATGCACCTTCCCAGCATACACAGATACCCACTTGCCAGCACCCAAGAGTCATTCTCAGCAAGGAAGCCCAGGAGACACTCCTTGTCAAGCATTGGGAGAGATCACGTCATCTTCATGAAGACATTCAGAATGCATGGTTGGCAGTGAATAACTTAGTAATCAACATTGCCTCCAAGCATCACAAGAGTGTTCAACACATTCAGCATGACCTCTATCTCAATAGCATTTTGAAACGGAAGTGTAACAAGTCTAGTGCCTGAAATACATTCTTTTGGAAGAAGTCTCTTGAACAATGTGAACCCAGTAAGTAAAATATTTCATACTTCAATATGAAATAACAGGCCTGTAATTCCATTCAGTGACAGGGAAAATAGGCAAGGCCATTCTTCCTGGCCTGGTACAGGAATTCCACCATGAGTACCTCACATTGTCAGCTGCCAACAAAGAAAACATTGTCAAGGAATTTAAGGAACATAAGCACACAAGGATGACAGGTTACTATGTCAGTGCTTGCTCTCAGATCAACAATATTATGCATACATTGGGCAGGGTCGAAAACAAGGTTTTCTTTCTCCCTCTTTCTTTCTGTTAAGATGATTGACACACAGTTCATTCCAGCTAAATAGTCTCTGCTGCCATACAGGCATGGAGACCCTCCTCTTCATAGCCCATGAAACTACTGACATCCCATTTGATGGTGTTTCCTTTGTGACACCCAGGGTCAATGGATTCTTGGGGACTGTCCTGGGCATCAACAATGTTGCTCTCATCTCAAAAATGGAGGGCTTTGCCATCCAAGGAGTTAAAGGTATATTTTTTTTGTGATTCCCATAAATAATAGCTCAATGTTAACTTATTATAGGTGCTGCATGAAACCACCAGGATTGCATTTTGCAAGTCCATGGTACTATCTGTGAAGTTATTGATCAGAAACTAAGTACATAGTTTATTCTAACCTCTAGTGGTATCTCATTTTCATCTATATATAAAGAGGAAATCACCCACAATCCAAAGGCTAGAATGCAATGGTCAATGTACTTCCAGCATATTGTTATGCAATACCTTGTCGTCATTGTTAGATGGCCAAACAACATTCCATTTGCCAACCTCAGTACTGCTTCAAGCTCACTCCCCCTGCTTGAGCAGCTCTTGCATAAGTGGGACTCAGGTGAAACACACTGGAACAGCATCACACAATTGGAGTTAGCGAAATTACAAGATGAACAGCACACACAGATAGCAACCAGTCAGATTGTCAAGCTGACCCACCACACTCATTCCAATAAGGGTGGCACACACAGGAAGTCAGGTAACCAGGCACAACAGTGCCAGTTAAATAGCACAATAGTCAACAATACCAACAGCATGAATGGCACCAACTGCCCACCAACAGAGTCTGGTAAGATACATTATCAATCAAGTGCCATCATTCTCATTATTGCACAACAGCTACTACCCCTAGCACAACAACCACCTGTCCCATACCTGGAGTGTCAGCTACAACAATCACCCCATTCACTAGTACAATAGTAAATTCTTCAAACAACAGGCCCATGGGCACTCCAGCTACTGTTCCAGACATCTCAGATATGGACTTGGACATGCTGGTAACAAACATCAATAGTTTCACAAACACAAATGCATTGGTGTAGTAGATAAGGCTTCAGCAGTGACAATAGAAAAGGAGGTGCAGTGGTTAGGATCGTCATTGTGTATATGGGTCCATGGGACATCAGGAAGCTCTAAGAGAAAACAGAGAGAACAAATGAAAATTGTCAGGACACAAGGGCAGCATGTTGCAGACACAAGTGCTTACCACAGAGACAAGCATGGGTGTGCATGAGAAGTGATATTCCCATCCATTATGAGGCTGGAGAGTGATGTGGAACAGACCAAGCAGTCATGGCGACAAGAGGTAGAACAGAGGACAAGAACAACAGAGACAATAGCTCTGCATTGTCATAGTGCAAAGTTGTCAAGGGAAAAGTGAGTGGGAACTGTTATCCTATCCCAAGAGCACCAGGGAATGACAGCAGCGATAAGAGGTAGAACAGAGGATGAGAACAACAGAGACAATGGCCCTGCATTGTCATAGTGTGAAGTCATTGAGGGAAAAGTGAGTGGAAACTGTCATCCCATCCCAAGAGCACCGGGGAACAAAGTTGTTGAGGGAAAAGTGAGTGGGAACTGTCATCCCATCCCAAGAGCACCAGGGAACAAAGTTGTTGAGGGAAAAGTGAGTGGGAACTGTCATCCTGTCCCAAGAGCACCAGGGAACGATGGCAGTAACAAGAGGTAGAACAGAGAGAATGAGAACAATCCTGCATTACCATAATATGAGGTAGTTGAGGAGGAAAGTGAGTGAGACAGTCATCTCATTTACAAAAACACCAGGGAACACCAGCAGCAATGAGAGGAGAGGACAAGAATGGCCCCACATTGTCACAATGCAAAGTAGTCAAGGGGAAAAGTGAGTGGAACCACCATCCTGCTCATGAGAGTGCCAGGGAACGATAGTGACAACAAGTGGTAGAATGCACAGGATGAGAATGGCCCCACATTATTGCAATGCGAAGTAGTTGAGGGGAAAAATGAGTGAAACCATTGTCCCATCCATGAGAGCACCAGGGAATGATGGTGGCAATGAGCTCACTGCTTGCCACCTGTGCAGACAGCGAGTGAGGCAGGTGGTGGTGTGGACATACAATGTAGATGAAGGGAAGGGGCATGGGAAGGATTGTGCTCAGGCCTGCTCAGCTATGTGGTTCAATAGCAAGGGCAGAACGGAGATGCCCAGCTCTGACATATCCATGCTGGCAGTGCTGAGGATCTTTGGGACATTATTTATTGCTGGTGTTAAGTAAATAGCATAAATAAGCCAAATAAAGAATGGAGACAGACTTTGGCACCATTCTTTATAAGGCTTATGTGTTGGAAACACTAGGTGGATTTGGATGCAGCAGCAGCAGCAATACAACTGCCAAGGCTTACTAATAGAACTTTCAATACTATTGTTAACATATATTATATAATCTATAAGTACACATTCAGACATAACTGTCACATGAGGAAGGGGGGTTGTAAGCAACATGAGTTGTGAGCCCCAGTGAGAGTTACATGTGATGGGGTGTGTCAGGGTGTGATCAGATGTGTTTTCCTGGCTGATACATACAGAATCATATCATAGCACATTTCTCTAATAAAATGAGAATGTTATGCATGCTTATACCTTGCCTCATATGACTGTGAATGATTTTTAAGCTGTGACATAACTGAACAGATCTTGACATACCCTGGTTCCTAGTGTCTGTGTTGCATCACCTGTTGTCAGCTGATTCCTTATGTTGATACATGTCATTCAATCTGATCTCATATGCTCCCTAATGATCATATTATATGTGCATATCTGTTCATAAACATCCATTTCTGATAGGATAAACTTCATACTATATCTGCTAATCTATGATATCTGATACTAGACTATAATTGATCCCCAGGCAGTTGGAACCACATTACTCCAAGTGGCAAAGATGATGAAATAAAGTGAAAGCATAGTGCAGGTTAAAGCTGGCAGGATAATATAGAATGCATGATGCTGAGGATTTGGAGAAGACAGTATTCTGGATTGATGAAAAAACAGGTGTTGATGTTGGATGTGCAAGAGTCGACCTGAGCCTGGCTAGTGGAGGGTTTTTTGGGATATGTTATTGTCCCATGCGTTATTATCAACCTGTTGTGCTTGTGTTAACATATGTTGGGGATGCTAACTGGTTGTCATATCCTATGCAACCCCTAACTCCAGATCCAACTCTGGCCCTGTTTCCTCAAACTCTGGTGCATTCTCAACAAGGACACACTCTAGACTCTCCAGACCCTGTACTTAGTAATTCTGCTTTACTATACTTATGTTCCATTCTTCACTTACCTTGTACACTGCTGGTCTCTCTTCATAGCCCCTCCGACCCTGGAGCACAGCTTCATTGTTCTTTCCACTCTGCCTTCGGCTCTGAGCTATTGGTTTCCATACCAGTGCTCCTACTCTGTATATAAGACTCTATACTATGTTGTACATACCTTAGTTCAAATATCAACTAAGACATCTTCTGTCTTCTCTGACCCTCCACTTGAGCCTTGACAGCTCTCCTCTGATCCACTCTCAACCTTCATTGCTTGCAACAAGGTCACTCTGACCCTCGCCTGACCCTAGTAAATTCAGGACACTCGGACTTGTGACAGGGCATATCACATACAGTGAAGCCAAAGTCCTGTCTGAACTCTGGAGTTCTGGAGTTACCTTCAGAGTTCTGTTCTTAACACTGGTTGACCTACCAACTCTTTTGTCTCTCATTTGTATGCCTGGAGAATTCTAGTAATAGCACAGCAGAAAGTGATATCACTTACCTCACGTTGTTCCTTATCAAGCTCATGATTCCAACACATATGGAACTCATTGATGGTGCCATTCTGGTTGATTTGTGCCATCCACCACAAAGCACAGAGATTGCTAGTGATTGGTTCATTAGCAATGTACCACTTGATAAATGATACTTATTATGCAGTTTTATTTTTTGCTGGCCACATCTTTCAAGACTTTGTCTTCGTTCTGTTGTTTGATGATCCACTAGCCTCCCCACTGTCCTCATTTCTATCTTTAATCATGTTTTCAGGCATGGGGGGAAGCAGAGGCAGTTTGAGTATCACAGACTTCTTGCTGAGGCCAGATCTACTAGGACTATTAGTAATAGATTACCAACAAAAAAAGGCTTACCCTGGATTCACAACAACAGGTGTGGGTATAGCCACCTCTCAAGCCTCCAGGATGCCTTCAATGGATATGATTGAGGATGCTCTAACATTAGGAACTGCACTTCAGATATCAGACATGGCCACTTCAGTTTCTATTGGTGAGGCTGAAAGTGGTATGGAAATGTTGGTGTTTAAATCCAGCGTGGTAGTGAGGAAGCAGACAGACTCGATTGAGCCATCGGCGAAATGGGAGAACCAACCCACGGAAGAAGCACTGCAGGTGGAGATGTCCCACTGGTGGTTGCCAATGAGATTGAGGGTAATGTTGGCACAGCAAAATCTCTATGGGAGATAATAAAGGTATAGAAGTGGGGGAGCAAACATCCTCTTGATGTGTGACAGGCTCACCTGGGGTTGTTGGAGACAGATTGGGGGTAAAGACATTCAAACTATTGGATGATGATCCCAAAGAGTTCACTTTAGCAGCTAAATCCTCTGCCCATTGGAACATTGTTAGCACATTGAAGATTGTACTGGTAACACTTACCTTTGAACTTTTTCTCAGCACCCTCAGGACCAGTTTGTTTTGCCTTGTGCTTCCTGCTTACAATAACCCTTGTTTCATTGACATTTGCAGCTTCATCCTCCTGCTTGACCTTACAACCTGTAAGCCAGTTGCTGTGCTTATCAAGATTGTTTTAGACCCATCCAGGGTAGTCCATTAAGCAGAGAAATTCAATCTTCCAGTTGTTTTCTGCAAGCTGAAGAAAAGGGTGTGACTTGTATGTGAGTGAGTAGATGACCTCTTTGGTGGAAGCATTGGCTTTGCCCTAACTCTTTAGAGCCATCTCTTTGGTAACGAGTTCTACCTAGCCAGCTCAGATTGTTCTATGGATGGCCTTGAGAGTGCCATCAGAAACCATGTTACCTTCTTCATCTTAAAGGTAGGCATGCTTGTATCAGGGATCACCATGACTCACAGGGCTACTCATCCATTTGTTATAGCTGCATTGGGTCCAGAAATGAACCTTCAGGTATGCTTTAGTGGTCCTCTTGGGGCTGCTACTATTAGGCACAGCTGCCATGTTTTGTAACAATGCTGACAGCTGCTCCAATGTCATTTTGAGTCATAGTAACATGAGTAGTAGCTATTTGACAGATGAGAGAACTCACTTAAGGGTATCTTGCTCAGTGGTAACCTTGATGAGCTGCACTTTGAGTGCCTTGCAGTGCTCTTTCAACAGGAAAACATCCTGCATATATGGCTGGCTATATGTCTAACAAGACATAGAATACAATCATTAAACTCCTAATGACAATCTTACCTGGGTATAGCTGAGCACCAGCTGAGTGGAGTTTGCTTGTGGAATTAAGGGGGTGGCACCATATCCAAAAAGGTCTGTGTCCAGCATGGACTCAGAAAACCCTACATTAGGATTGGGTGGCAATCCACTATCATTATTGAAAGAGAAGATGTCATATGTTGTATTCATCATGAAATGAGAGTTGGGGTAATGGAAAGACACGTAGAATTACTGCAAGGACACGTAGAACATAGGGGATGTACAGTTTGAGAAACTCCAACTCAGCTAGCTCCAGGTATGCTAATGCTTACCCAAGTCCTGATACAAGGTTATTCCCCTGATAATGTCTGAGCCAATTGCTGAGCTGCTCATACCAAAAGAACCCTGGATCCAGATGTCTGGGAACATTATTCTATTAGATATTGACAATGTTATTCCTGGATGGGAAACCTACATGTTTTCCCTCAATACCACACATCCAGGAACTAAGGTAAGACAATTGCATTTGTTTCATTGCTCTAACTTACTCCCCTCTAGCAAATCATTCTTCAGCACTGCCTGGTTGAAAATTGTTCCATGTAAGTAGCATCTTGTTTATGGTTCCTTGTTGACATGATCACAGGGCAGTTCAAATGGACAGCATGATTATGTCTGGTAATAAGATGCTTGTTGATACTGAGACATACACTCCCATTTCATCTAAACAGTGGTGTACTGAGATATGCAATAGACAAGTGGAAGGCATGGCAATCTGTACCTCTGGCAAAGAAGAGTTTACTGTCAAACTTGGCAAACCACCTGCAGTTGAACATGAGGATAAGACTTCTCTCTATCCAGGTAACTATATCCAGTGCATCTATTAAACTAAGTGAGACCATTCTAACCGTTTTCTTGTAGCTGCCCAACCATCCCCTGTCATCTCCTCTGCCGCCCTGCCACCAACTTTTCCACCTTGTACTCTTCAAGATATTTAGTACATGCATTTAATGCATCTTACCTTGCCCACAAAATCACTGAGAAGAGGCTCTCACCAGAGAAGTATGGGAAGAGGCTGCATAAGTGTCTGAGGTTGGTGTAGTCACTTGTCCTTTGTGAAGTTGTATTTGTTATACCTGTTATTTTGCTGTCATTGTGCTATGCTATCATTAGTTGTGTAGCACACAGATAAATTCATTATTGAGACAGTCTGTTAGACAGAGATAGTTATGGGTGAACAAGATGTATCTACAGGATGGTAAAAACATGCAGATGAAACTAATCAACATCTATGTTATCACCATCGCCATCATCGTCCCCTACATCCAAATAGACACTATATGGTACCCCAAGGTCTGAAATATCCAGTCCAGGCTTTTCTAGCATACAAATAAATGTTCCTTCAACACCAGATGGCAGAGTGGGTGAGTGAGGTATCATTGCAACAATGCTTTGAATTTTCTTGACCTCACAAATAAAAAGGTCATCAAGGAGGTGAGACACAGCAAGAACTTGTGAGGAGAGATGTAGTAAGTCAGCATCTGGTTCTGAAAAAAGCTTGAGAATAGCCATGTCTGTGAAGGACCAATCAGGAGGTTCATTAATTTCCCTCTAAATAGCTAGGCGAGTGAAGTATTGGACTTCTCCAATGTGAACCTTGTTATCATCAAGAAACTGTGGGTACAGTGTCACTAGGGAAATAAGAAATGCAGCAGCAACATGCCTTTACATTGCAAAAGGTTCATAGATTGTCAGCTAACTTCAGGCACTCCCTCCAGAGGCATTGAGCAACCTGTCCATTTGGGAGGAGTAGACACACCCATTTATTAAACTGAGGAATCTCCTGACTGGCAGGTAAGTATTCATGCAAGACCCAAATGAGTGTGTCATCAGGACAGACAGGGTATTGTGAATGCTTGTAAAGGAGAACATAACCATGGCCAAGGTCAACAGAGCCATGGGAAGATCCTTTTGGGGGGGTATCAAGCTCTGGGATGATAGAAAGCAGTGCATTGATCTGAGATCAGCGTACTCCCTCTTGAGCAAGGTTGGCATAAGGCTTTGCAGGCTGGTGAATTTGTTGACCAAGATTGCCAATAGTCCTTTCCATTGTCCATTGCGCATAACAGATAGGAGGACCTTTCTGAAATGCTTCTGGAACAAGATGAAGGACTTGATGCACAGCAGAATGAATGAAGTGAATGTGGTCATGGCAAAGTTGATAATGGAAAAGCTCAAAGTTTCATTCCCAAATGCAAAAGTGCATGTGTGCATCTTCAAGCTGTTTATGGGATATAGAATGCTAGCAGACGATTTGAAATCCTTGGATGAGCTGGCAATAATGGGACCAGAATTTCATTGGGAGGATTCTGTACAGTAGAATTGGTGCAATACCAAAGATGTACAGTTGGAACTCCCACATCTTATACTGAGTGTTGATCTTCTCTGCAATGTTATGGGATTTACAGTCAAAGAAACCTGGGAGAAACTTTCTAGCAGCAGCAACATTGTGGCCATGTGATTCCCAGACATCCTGATCCTTGAGTGCAGCCCAGTCCCATGTTTATTTGTCATCCCCAGAGCTGACATTGAAGTCAGCATGCCAGAGGGAAATAAGAAGGTCTGAAAGATTGCTAACTAAGTGCATGATATCGGTTGTCATACATAGTGGGATGCCAAGTGAACAAGAAGGATCTAAGCCCAGGATGAGCAGAGATTTCGTGAGACTGGTTTCAGTCTTCATTTTGTCCCACTGTGTCTGATTGAGAACAGAAGTGATCTTCAAAAGGTTCTCAGCATAGTCAGAGGATCTGCCAGGTGGAAGACTAAAGATGTCTATATCAGCATAATCACTTCCCTCAGCAACTCAATCACAAGGACACAGAAGGGCTGGATAGTATCGATGAGCATGCTCCTTCTGTCTACCAGCAAGTCCACAGTATAAGCGACAACCATTCTTGCTGCTGTGGCCAACCATTCCATCAAAATAAACCAGACCAGGGCTATCAGCGGTGGTGAAGAGAAGATAAATATATGAGAGGTAAACAGAGTTGGAGAGAGGGTCCTGTATTGGAAGGCCCTCATACTGGATTGTAGCAAGATGGTACATTCTGGGAAAAAGGAACAAATTGACATTCTTTGATTTCTTGGGGCCAGATATATGTAAAGCTGCTGGGTAGTATGCAGGGCTTGCAGTAACAGGTATCAGGGGAGAGATTGCCTATAATCCAAATGTATATCCAACAATCTGACTCCTTACTTTCATATAGCTGCACACTGTCAAGGGAGAGTATGAGGACAACATCATGTTCTTTGATATGACCTTCTAATATAGTGCCTAAATAATCCCATCCCATAACAATGTCATCAATAAGAGGGATATGTGGGGAATGGGTCAACACAATATTGCAAAGGACTTCCTGAGTCCTCTTCCAGAGATAGCATATGGAAGCAGCACTCTCTGGGTTATGATATCTTGCCTGCAACTGCAGACCAATCGGTATCTGTTAAGAATGGAACTCCGGAGTTCGGACAGGACTTCAGCTTCATCATATGTGATGCACCCTGTCACAAGTCCAGGTGTTCTGAATTTATGGGGGGGAGTCAGGCAAGGGTCAGAGTGACCCTGTTGCAAGCAACAAATGTCAAGGGAGGATCAGAGGAGAGTCATCAAGGCTCAAGCAGAGGGTCAGAGAAGACTGGGGGATGTCTTAGTCAATATTCGAACTGAGGTATCTACAACATAATACAGAGTCTTATATATGGAGGGGAAGCACTGGTATGAGAACTGGTAACTCAGAGCCAGAGGCAGAGTAGTTACAATGGAGTTGTGCTTTTAAGCAGAACACAGGATCAGAGAGGCTATGAAAGAGATGGGCAGTGTACAAGGTTAAGCAAGAAATGGAACATAAGGCAGAATTACTAAGTACAAGGTCTGGAGAGTCTGAAGTGCACACTTATCAAGAATGCACCAGAGTTTGAGAAAACGGGGCTGGAGTTGGATCCAGAGTTAGGGGTTGCATGGGATATGACAGTATCATGGTAAATTGCTGTGCAGGTACCTTGATATAACCACCAGTTCCTTGAAGTTTCACTTGGTTCCACTGAGAGGTGTTACATAATGGGAACTGCTCCAGATTGCTGTATGATCTGGTAAAGACAAGACATATGTTGGGATATACGTCGGTGAGGATCAGTTCAACACCTGTGTGGGTGCAAACAAGTTTCTCAACTTGATAAAAAGTGAGAACATTTCCATTGTGAGGGAAGTTATGTTTGAACAAGCGAATGAGAGAGTCATATGCAGTTTGGGATGAGTTTTCAAGAGCAAGGTAGGCAGAGATGCTAAATTGAATGGCAGGGTCATCTATAACAAGTGGGAGAGCTGGTGGATGTTGAAGGTGATTGACAGCGTCAGCAGACAGCCTGGCTGCAGGATCTGTAGTCAAGGCTCTGGATAGAGCTTGGACGAACTCCATGGATTCTTGCATAGGCTTAAAAGTAGTGAGACAAAATAGAGCTTGGAGATCAATTACTGGCTGGGGTCAGTGCTGATATTGGATGAGGGTATAAATGGATGATGATCGTGGGCTCCAGAGTTGGTGTGGGCAGCAGGGGGGGGCAAGTAGGGGCCAGGAGAGTCTCTGTGAGATGAGGCTGAGTCAGGATCAACTTTCTCAGAGTCTAAGGCTGGCTGAGGGGGAGAAGAGTGTGGTCACAGAGCAGGTGAGCCTAACTGAGGAGAGTCACTGCATGTATAACTTTCAGGAGGTGGAGAACACTGTGAAGGTTGCTATAACATAGGTTAGATAATGAGACTAGAGAGGAGAACCTAAGATATACCTTGAATCCAGGCAGTGCAGAGGCACGCACCTCACCAGCACCTGTACCTACCTCATGGGGACTATCTTGCACATGAGGTAGATTCTTATTACACCAGTGTGATGAAATACCCTTCCCTCTACAAGCTGGCAGTGCAGTGAGGCCATCAAATTTTGCAGCTTGGATGCATTCTCATTCTTGGTGGGGAGCCTCTTGTAGGTGTTGGTACTATGTTGCAGTCAAAACTATATGAGGGCAACTGAAATTGTGATTTGAACAGATGCAATTGAGGCAGTTGCCAAGATTGCCATTGTGCATGGTGTGTGACACAATGTCACACATTGCAAAGCAGCCAGCTAGGGCACAGTCTGGCAATTGCAAGCTCAAGCAGATAAGCACATATGTAATCATACAATCATTGGTGGGTACATATGGTAACATGCAGGATCAGTTGTCAACACATGTAACTCTCACTGAGTGTGAGCAGTGAGTGTGTGTGCCCAACTTTGAGTGTCCCTAAAAATTTTAAAATTAGAAATATGATATGCATGGCAGGATCATGCACTATGAGAACTTCTACTATACATCATACTATCATGTGACCCCAAATGCACATTTTTGACCATTTCTTGAATAACTACTCAATGACTCAGTTTATTTTCTTCAGATCTGGAGTGGCTTTTACCTTAGTCTCTTAGCTACAAGCTTATACAACAACGACTATAAAAAGTGATGTTTTGAAGCTACCCAAGCAGGATCAATGTGATGGGGTCGAAATCCACCTGAAATGCACACTTTTGTCATGGATTGTCACACATGGCATCAAAGCAACTGACATACTCCAATTCAAGTACTAAGTCACTAGGACAAAGGAAAAAGTCTACTGTTGGCAGGAAGAATAATTTACATTGTAAGTGACTGAAATACTGATTACTCCTGACCATGTAAAGGATACTGCTCATGAGTGAAGGTAAAATCCTGCACTGGGGAGGTTACCAGGTGAGCAACATTGAAAACATTTCCTGTAAGCATGCAGTGCAGCTCATTGGATGAACCTGGGAGACTCATTCTGCTTCCAAGACCTAATGGCCTTCTGTATTTGCTCCTCCACCTCATTACATGAGAGTGAGGCTTCTGGACCATGAAGAGAAGAGTGTTTGCGGCAAGTTACTGCAGTTCTGGGCATCAGATCTTTCTTGTGGTGAGCTACAGAGGCTGGCTGAAGCAGAGTGTGAATCTGGGCACAAGAGTGACACCCCTGTCTGCTCATCTTGTCATGCTGAAATGGTTGACATTCAATAGCATCCCAGTTCTTGCCTCAACAAGCAATTGGGCATCTTAGAGTCCCTCTACTGGACCTATAAGACATGGCCTCAGTGAACCAGAACATTGTGTGCATCACATCACTTTGAATCTGGCTGTTAATGTCAGTACATGGCCACTTTGTTCCACTCACAGATGACCTTTCATCTCACTATGCTTTACACAACTTGTTTTTTATTATTATAATGGTTCTATATATACAGGTACATTATGTTCTAGATCCTCTGGGTATCTGATGATTAAAATCTAGAGAATTATGAGCTGAGGATGCAATTGTGCATTTGGGGGTGACTGTGCATTTGGGGTCACATGATAGTAGTGGGAAACCACATATGTACATGACCCAGGCACAGCAATGTGCCAAGGTGCACTGGTGGTGCCACTAACCCCAGGTGAACCTCAGACAGTATATCAAATCTGTATATACATAATCTGACGACAGACCAATGATTGGCCAAATGTACCCAAGCAAATCGGTGGAGATTTATTTGGCATCAAATTGATACTATGCCCTCCTACTGAGTTGGCACCCACCACCAAGTTGGCACTCTATCAAAACTACACAATTTTTACTACTAAAATCCATAGATACTAGTTTATACACTCTATCTGTGTCTCTGAAGTTGAACAGATGAAAACAGTGCAGTAGTTGTTGGGATCTTGAAGCTGACCTTTGTAACACCAGTTGTCACTTGCTGAACATCTGCTGAAGTGGAGTTTTAAACATGCCTGCTGATGCCGAGATGCACTAATTTGGCACTATGTCATTGTCATATCCTATGCAATCCCTAACTCTGGATCCAACTCCAGCCCCGTTTCCTCGAACTCCAGTGTGTTCTCGACAAGTGTGCACTCTAGACTCTCCAGACCCTGTACTTAGTAATTCCGCTTTACTGTACTTACGTTCCATTCTTCACTTACCTTGTACACCGCCCGTCTCTCTTCATAGCCCCTCCGACCCTGGAGCACAGTTTTGTTATTCTCTCTACTCTGCCTCTAGCTCCGAGCTATTGGTTCCCATACCAGTGCTCCTACTCTGTATATAAGACTCCATACAATGTTGTACATACTTCAGTTCAAATATCAACTAAGACTTTCCCTGTCTTCTCTGACCCTCTGCTTGAGCCTTGATGGCTCTCCTCTGATCCATCCTCGACCTTCATTGCTTGCAACAAGGTCACTCTGACCCTTGCCCAACCCTTAGTAAATTCAGGACACCCAGACTTGTGACAGGGTGCACCACATA
This sequence comes from Pulveroboletus ravenelii, assembly GCA_038090235.1. Lineage (NCBI taxonomy): Eukaryota > Fungi > Basidiomycota > Agaricomycetes > Boletales > Boletaceae > Pulveroboletus > Pulveroboletus ravenelii. The sequence continues at coordinate 20,367 of JBBPMH010000605.1, forward strand.
CGGTGAAGCTGAAGTCCTGTCTGAACTCCAGAGTTCCGGAGTTACCCTTGGAGTTCCATTCTTAACAGTCATTGCAGGCAATGGTGGGCCATTGTCATATCCCGCACAACTCCTAACTCCGGATCCAACTCCAGCCCCATTTCCTCGAACTCCGGTGCGTTCTCGATGAGCGCGCACCCTAGACCCTCCGGACCTTATACTTAGTAATTCCTACTTACGTTCCATTTCTCGCT
>JBBPMH010000606.1:0-20595 GCA_038090235.1 Pulveroboletus ravenelii
GACCCCCAACAAGCCCAGTTTCTTTCGGACTTTTGATTCTTTATTTAGAACATGTCCCCCTTATCATTAGTAAGTCCAGGAACATATTCCGGACTATAAAAGCCTTGTATTAGGTTTTGAAATACATTTTCCTACCTTCTGACCTTTTCCTTCCCTTCACCGATTATCGTCCCGGAAAGTGACCCAGTCATTCCCCAGGTCCCCCTAGCCATTGGGAACACCACCATCACAGTCCCAGAACCTCCCTTGGGTTGAGTCTACACTCGCCCCCTACTAGTCCTCCTGACCTCCCAGTCAGAATTGCTGTTCTTCAACGTCCTCATCACATAGCCAAGTCTGTGCTTGACCCTTCAGGATCAAGCATAACAATAGATATTCAACATTAACAATGAGAATAGAATCACAGGAACAAGTAGGAGAACAATATATTTATGACTATGTATAACTAGAGGAAGCTCTGAACTGCTGGTTCATCTGAGTCATCAGCCTTGTGCCATAGATGTTATCACTGTTCTTGACAGGCTGTATGCCATAGTTTGACTTGGCCCACTTCCCAGCCCATTGTAAATACTTGTTATCCATAGAATAAGTTGCATTGATAAGAGAAATAAGATCCATGATATCCACAGCATGGGGCTCCTTGATGAACTTGGCCACCCTAGCCAAGACTTTCTTACCAATAGGGTCAGTAAACCACTCCTCAATCAAGCTCATCATGTTCTGTAAAACTTGGAGCAAAATAGGAATCTGGTCCATCTCTGACTGGAAATTCCCTGCTGTGAATTCTTTCTGGAACAATGTCCAGCTATACTGAGTGTTATCTCTGATATCAGAAACATCCAGGCGAGTCATGCATTGATGTTGAGCATGAAAAATGTTGTCCTGATCTTCTCCCAAGTCATGCTTGATATCAGTCACTGGACACTTAGATGATCCTTGCTGTTGGACAGAAGGAGGAGGAGGGAGTGCTGAAGGAAACAGATGAGAAATCAATATGATATCTGAAAAAAAGAGAATTGCTTATATTGTTTCTTTCCTGAGCCTTGAGGTAGTATGTCTTCTTCATCAGAGCTATCCACAGGTTTCTCTAATAATTAATATATAAGAATTGTATATATATATATGAATGAGAGAATCACTTGCCTGGCTCTCACATGTCATCTGTTTGAAAGAGAAAAAATTATATTTGTTGTAAGTATAGATGAATGAAACTTATGTTTTCCAGGAGTCTGAGCTTTCTTGGTCTTTGGAACTGTGATTTGAGTGAGAACAACTAAAAAGTGAATTGAGAATAGGCATAAATAAGAGAATCAGATTGCATGTACCATCTTCTTGTTCCTTTTCATCCTTTGACTCTATCTTGGATGGGAACTTCTTTGCTATTTTAGATTGAGGTGTAAGTATATGAATAGTTATGCACCTTTTCTCCTCTGTGCACACAGTTTCGCTTGAGTCTGCCTATCATAGATGATCATGGCTGTCTCTTTCTCTTTTTTCAACTTTTCAACCACTTTTGGCTTCTCCTCTTTCTCTTTGAGATCCTTGTTGAGAACTTTGCAATTGGTTGATGTTGTGATGTTGAGATGTGTGATCTCTTTGAGAGCAGACTCCTTCTCAATTAGATTCCAGAAGTTCCCCTCCTCCACATCAGTTGCAATCTTGAGCAAGTGAGACATATACTCCCTTCTTATCTCTGCCATGCAGGTGGAATGAAAAACAATTTCATTCACATTTTTTCCAGGATTGTCAAGATGAATGAGGTGCTTCTTGCTTTGCACCATCAAGGCCTGTTGTTGACTTGTGTAAGTATATGGAATACTTATACACCAGCATAGATAGCATGTAATTTAAACCTTACCTCACATAGATTTTGTATTAGTCCAGTGATCTTTGCAGGGGCCATGTCAGGAGACAGCAGACTGAGGTTCTTAATCATGATCATGTCTACCATCTTTTTGATGGCACTGACATTGTGTGCATGAATGTCAGCAATATGGCTGATATGCACAATATGATTGCCTGTGCTTTCTCCTTTGATGTCCTCTGGAAGATCCTCTTCATTAATATGTTTTCAGACATTGGTGGGCTGCTTGATGAAACCGTCCCACCATACTATGGTGGTATCAGCCTTGATGATAGTACCAAGTTTCTGTTGCATTTCCCATTCTTCTGATGTTGCAAGCACCAATTGGCAGTCAGCTTTGCACAGACTGAATGGCATCATCTGTTTGATGAACATCTCTATTTTTTTAATGGCCCCCTTTTCATGCCATTCCAATGAGATGACATGAAGCATATCACATAGATCATCAATGTATTCATTTTGGGCAGCATTGTCAAAGAATGTGCAGCCTTTGGGTGTGATAGGGAGTGGACAACTGAGATCCTTTGTCAGTTCACAATGTATCTGGACAGCTTTTCCATAGCTTTTTATGGTTTCTGCCATATATGCTGTAAATAATTTAGACTGAGTGTGCTCAGTCACAGATATTTTATCGCATCCAAGAGACAAGTCTCTTGTCTAGTGGGCAAGTGAAAGCAGATATCTTCTATGACATGCCACCAAGAGGAACCATAGCTGAAATAACATGATATTACAGTTAGTATGATGTGCATAAGTATTAGATATACTTGCACACTCACTTGATTAGTGGCTACATCATTGCCTTCCACAGCAGCAAATAGCACTCCAGTATATATGGTCCAGGGATGAGTAGATTTCTCACCCTTGACCATTGTTTCACACTGATCTATGACCAGCTTTGCCATCAGTTTTACAGAGATGGTCATCTAAGATGTTCTTAGGTTCGAAACTTGTATGGAAGAAGTACATCTGATCTCATATGCTCACATCAATGATGACCTTGTTCAAACTGATCTTCTCATTGGAATAGAGTTTTAAAATGTCAGCCAAAAGGAATTTATTGGGAAGAGGGAGTTGAAAAATGAGAGAGGGTCCATTGAAGAGCAGGCCACTACATATCCATTTGATCTTATTGTTCATGTGTTCCATGATGAGACTCCATTCTGGGTCAATGTCCTCAGGTGGATGCTGAGCCAGCTTAGTGCAGTGTATCTTGACATGTGTCTAGTAGACCTGTATTGCATTGGCATATTCTTTTTTCTTCCCCTTGTGTTTTGAGCCAAATTTCTCAAACTGATTGGGGGTGGAGATGAGGTCCACATAGTAGGTCATCCATGTGTCTAGATAATACTTATCTAGATACTTGGTCTCCATGTCATCTGCCTTTGTTGAATGGATGTCTTTCCAGATTTCTTGAGCATATTTTGAGCTCAAGGCTTTTTCATCAACTTCTGTTTCAGCTGCTTTGCTGTCCACCATAGCAATGCTAGGCACTCTCAAGGGCAATGACAGAAAGTGAAAGATCTCTGTCATGCAGGCTACAAATTTTTCCATCAACTGCATGTGTTGTTATTAGTATATATAGAGCTGCTATCATTGCTAAAGACTTACTCCACCATAAACTGGTGACCAGCCCACCAGATGCCTTGCTGTGAGACCAGCTCCCAAGGTCATTCCACAAAAATGTTTCCAAGCCAGTGGTTTCATTGCAGCCATATACAGACCAGGATCCTTCAAGATCTTATAGAGAGTTGAAGAAGGAGTCAACTGTGCACATAGAGAGTCAACATGTTCTTGAAACTGCACCCAAGACATGGATGCCATCATCAGCAACACCTGATTTACTTTGACATTGTCCATATTTTCCAAGTTTGTAAGCAATGAGTTTGTTGCTAGATGATGCTGAAGCAAACATCATCATCATCATTGCAAATAATGTCTGAATGATGAACATGGATTAAGCTTGCATAAGTATTCCAAATACTTATGCAGACTTACCCTGATCTATAAAATGTACTAGCCAAATGCCATGCTCACATAAAGCCTTTTCCAGGTTCTTTATTGTGATTTCATGCTGCAGCTTCTCTGCAGCATTGGATGCTTTTAAGAAGCTCTCTTTTGCTATTAGAAACTTGTGATAGTGGAGATGAATCCTCTGTCTTCATATAGTTGAGACAGTGGCTTCCATTATAAAGAATGGTCTTTTTTTTTTTTGGAAATGACATCTTTCTCCATTGGACCTTGTTTGTATAGACACTCTCATGCATTTGTTATAACGAGCTCTCCACTACCCAGTCTTGCTCTATGCCTAGCAAGATCACATTTTCTACCTTTTTATTTTGCAGTCCTTTCTGCATGAAGACCACTTGAAGTTTTTAGCATATTTTAGATTCACAAAGTGAGAATTTATTGTTTGGGTGACTATATGAGGCCCATGCCCCATGTTGTTGCCATTATGCAAGGTCATGAGAGCATAACCCAGTGTCACCTCCTTTAGTTTTTTATGGACTTTCTCAATAATATGTTGGACGTCTTTGCATTTTACTGCCTGGATGAGTGAGTTGGGTTGTGAGTTGCTCAATAACATTTCTGTGATTGACACTCACAGCTGGCTTCACTTTAGAAGATCTGGTTATTTTTGACCCACTTTTGGGCCACTTTTTACCATTCCCCTGTTGACTGGTGCATAAGTATTTCAAATACTTGCACACTAAATCTATTACCTTTCCTTTCTTGTCAACAACAACAACAACTTCTTTTTTCTGTAAAAAAAAAGTTCATGAGTATGCTATGTATATATAATGATCAGGATATCATGACTGACCTTACTGTTATTGCCATCGCTTAGCCTGTCCTCATCCAAAGCAATTTCAATTGGGTCTGCTTTTGATTTTCCCTTTGCTGCTCTTTTGACAGCTGTGATGAGTATCTCCTCAGCCTAATATGCACTACATTAGAACAGAGTTTGTTATCATAGGAATAGTCACCTCTGACTGTTCCTGTTATCCTTCATCAACAGCCATAGTATTTTCTGCTGTTTTATCCACCTGCTGAAATGTACATCACTGCTTTAGGAGTAAAAGGATAAGATCAACTTACATCCATGATATCATCTGCCTAAGCCATTTCTTGATTTGCCTTGTTGTATGCATCCTGGAATATGTTTTATTAAATGAATATAACAACATATATCATTAAAAGTAACTCACCTGCAAGGCCTTTGTCAAGCCTTCAGCTCCTGCTCTGAAATTCATGCCCTTATTTTTAGTAGTTTTTACAGCTGACTTCTGATAACCATGTATATATAAGTATTTTGAATATTTATTACAACTATGCTATATGACATACCTGGTGCTCTTGAATATCCTAGATAGAGAGAGCAGGTGAGTATACACAAAGTACTGTAAATATTATTAATAATGTGATGTACCTCCATCACTTTATCACCTTCAGCCTCAGTTGTCTACAAGGGTAGAGCATGCATAAGTATTTGAAATACTTGTGCACATATATTTGATATCACATACCTACATAACCTCTTTAGCCTTGGTTTCCTACAAGTGTAAAGCATGCATAAGTATTTCAAATACTTGTGCATATATATTTGATTTCACATACCTGCATGACATCTTCAGCCTCAGTTTCCTACAAGTGTAGAGTATATGTAAGTATTTGAAATACTTGTGCACACATTTTTTTTGTGACATACCTGCATAGCAATTTCTGCTTCCTGAGCCCTCTCTTGGCTCCCTTCAGTCATAGTTGTATTTCCTTGATTTTCCTACTAGTGACAAATAGAGTATACATAAGTATTCTGAATACTTACACATCTGAAAATCTGACCTGAATGTTTTGCATTTCCTAGATATAGTGTGAGATAGTCTATGTTATAAGAATCAGTGTATGTGCACTTACCACTTCTTGGGTCTCCTACAAATAAGAGAGAGAGTATGAGATGTGCATAAGCATTTGGAATACTTATGCACCATGGCAGAAGTAAGAATAATGTTTGTGTTGATGTTCTGGGCCTAAAGTTCAAGCGTAACTTTAGCAATACTTAGGCAAGCTTTGTTTGTATTTGGCTTACCATTGTTGTGTATTGTTTGGTTAATTTCAAAAAGAGAAAGGTGGTGGTTTGAGTTAAAGAGAGATTTCAGCACAGTCACACTCTCTTCAGGCTGTTTATATACACAAATATGATTACATAATCAGTCAGTGTGCATAACTTTAGGTATACTTACACATGACAATTATTGTAAATGCAGGATATTTGGCCTGTTTACTGTGATCTTTAGGGATACTTGTCCAATGGACACTAGTCAGTGTGCGTAACTTTAGGTATACTTATGCATGATAATTATGGTAAATGCAGGATGTTTGGCCTGTTTACTGTGATCTTTAGGGATACTTGTGCACAATATACTGTTACCTTTTGCACAACTTTAGACATACTTATGCACAATATACTGTCACCTTTTAGGGCACATCTGCATAACTTTAGGCATATGTACTTGCACACAATATATTGTCACCTTTTGAGGTACATCTGCACAACTTTAGGCATACTTGTGCACAATATATTGTCACCTTTTGGAGTGCATTTGCACAACTTTAGGCATACTTGTGCACAATATACCATCACCTTTTGAAGCACATCTGCACAACTTTAGGCATACTTGCACATAATATATTGTCACCTTTTGAGGTATATCTGCATAACTTTAGGCATACTTGTGCACAATATATTGTTACCTTTTGGGGCACATCTGTGCAACTTTAGGCATACTTGCACATAATAGATTGTCACCCTTTGAGGTACTTGTGCACAATATATTGTCACCTTTTGGGGCACATCTGTGCAACTTTAGGCATACTTGCACATAATAGATTGTCACCTTTTGAGGTACTTGTGCACAATATATTGTCACCTTTTGGGGCACATCTGCATAACTTTAGATATACTTGCACACAATATGTATATTGTCACCTTTTGAGGTACATCTGCACAACTTTAGGCATACTTACACACAATATATTGTCACCTTTTGAGGTACATCTGCACAACTTTAGGCATACTTGCACACAATATATTGTCACCTTTTGAGGTACATCTGCACAACTTTAGGTATACTTACACACAATATATTGTCACCTTTTGAGGTACATCTGTGCAACTTTAGGCATACTTGTGCACAATATACCATCACCTTTTGGAGCACATCTGTGCAACTTTAGGCATACTTGTGCATAATATATTGTTACCTTTTGAGGTACATTTGCATAACTTTAGGCATACTTGCACACAATATATTGTCACCTTTTGAGGTACATCTGCACAACTTTAGGCATACTTACACACAATATACTGTCATATTTTGAGGCACATCTGCACAACTTTAGGCATACTTGCACACAATATACTGTCATCTTTTGGGACATGTCTACATAACTTTAGAGATACTTGAGCAGATCCTTGCACACAATATGGCCATGGTTTCAAGTAGATATACATGACACTGGATATACTAAATGGAATACCATATGAACAAGTCTATCAAATTGCTTTCACTTCCTATTGCAGGCCTGTCCATCAACCAATGTGTAAATATATCTAGTGTCATCCAGTTCTGATTAAATTGCTGCTGTGCTGCCATTTTCAGTATCTGATGATAATAGATACTAAATGCAGCAGAAGCTACTATGTCTGAAAATTGAAATTCAGATTTGCCCTTGTTTGCCTTGGAAAATGTGGGATGCAAAGTGTCATTCAGTTGAGAAACATAACATAGCCAGCAAATCTTGTTATGCCATTTGACATAGCATAGTTCCTTTCTCCACTCCTTGTACTCCTCCCAATTGCTGTTAGCATGAGATCTCAAGCATGGACAACAGTAGAGATCATGTGTCTGTTTATTGGCAGATTCTCCTCCTGAGATCTTGCATAGAGTACAGACATTTTCAAGCTGATGCAAAGCAACCAAGATAGCATCTGCTTTAGCCAAGTTTTGAAGCTGGTGTGATGACTTCATTTGCTTTTCTTTAGTTGTGGCTTAGATGAATGCATCACTAGAGCCAGCAGAAGATATAGGTACAGGCATGCTTGACTTTGGCATAGGAGCAATAATGATATGCATTGGGTTATGATTTGCATCCTTGCTACATATACAGCAAAGCTGGTTGTTAGCAAGCTGTTGACATGTCAAGCCAGCACCATCTGCAAGCAAAGTAGTGCCATATCGGAGACATTGTTTCAGACCATATGTGAACACATGGTCATATATTGTGAGCTTGCTCTCTGCCATGATTGCTCCTTGCTTCTTGGTACTTGGTTTTCTAGCATTATGTGGTGTGAGAATATAGCACTTGGCTGGTTGTCCATCTCTACCAGCTTTGCCTTGACCTTGAATAAGCTCAAGCATGTTGAATGGCTTGTCCATGTATATAACCAGTTGTACATGTGAGTAGTTATTGCCAGTGCTAAATGTGGTGGTGGTGATCATGATCTTTTGGACCCTTAGACCTATTCCTTGTAGACAGTATAATGTTCCTCATTGCTCATCTTGCTTTGATCACCCACATAAAAGGCATGATAGGTGAGATCCACCAGCTTTTGTCCTTCTGTGATAGATGACACAAAGACCAATCCTCTGTCCTCCTCTTTCCATGTTGTTTTCTCTTTCTCTAGGATCTGCATTGTTCTCGAAAGCAGTGATGTGCCATTCATCTTTTCCAGAATATAGATAAGCTCTGGTCGATTTGTGAACTGCTGAATGATGGCAGTATTGAAAAGTAGATTATAGGCAGTTATGATCTCAGGAATAAAGGTGGGGGGAAGGGTGGTGCTTAACAACATGAGCTACATAGGAATGGAGCGGACTTGATAAATATTGTCCAAGCTTTTGCAATAGTTTTTAGCAATCAAGGAAATGTGTGCCTCATCAAAGACCAAGCATGCCACATGTTTCTTCTGAGAAAGAGTAGCCAGTGCACTTCACCAATGGCTTGTCTGTGCTCTGTCAGCAGACACCAGAATTAGGTTTTTGGTGACATCCAGCTGAGCATGTTTGTCTTTATATGGGACCTGCATGTGTGTGAGGCAATGCTGGTAATCCAGAATAAGAGAATTCAATGGCATGACCAGGACAGTCACTGTTGCTGTTTCCACCATGCTAGGCATGATGGCTAGCATAGACTTGCCACCACCAGTTGCTAGAACTGCAATAATGTTGGAGTCACAATTTAATGTCACCATTATCACTTTCTTTTGTTCAGCTGAACACCAATCAATAGTAGGATTTCTGAGAATATGTTTCATAGTGTTTAATGTGGTCAACTCTGAGAGGGTGGTGGTGGCTTGTGTAACTTTAGGCATACTTGCACCAAATATAAGCAGTGGGAACAGAATGGTTGTGCATTATTGCCAAATTCTAGGGCATGTGTGGGCAGAAGGAGAGGTGAACCCTCATTTGAGAGATAAAGAAGACTCTAGAGTATATGAGTGAGTTAATAGATCCTTGTTTCATTGATCTGTTCACCTTGTTTGTTTATTTCTGCTTCTTTATCTCTTCTTTGATAGAAGTCATTCTCTGGTTGATCCACTGCTTTGCCTTTGCCTTTGTTTGATATGGAGATAGGACTGTTCAAGGCTTTGGTGACTGCTTCTTGTACAAGGCCAGACAAGGATGGTGTCAGAAGTGTCACTACTTGCTAAGCTATATCCTAAATGGATTGGGGAGTGGTAATCATAGCAGATGGTGGTGATATGCAAGTACCCTTCTGATTCAACAATGGGCATGTCTGTGATGGTGTGCAAGTATCCCTAAAGTTAAGCTGGTGATCCAAGGACATGCGCACTTGTTGATAGGAAAAAAGATTTCCACCAGGGATGGTCTGACAATGTTTTTGCCAGGAAGTGCTTGCATTCAGATAGTATGGTAATATGTTTTCTGGTGCTCCAGCTAGAGTGTGTGCACTTAGACCATAGATGCAGTTTTCTGTGGCATGATTATGTCTAGCCTGAAGTGCTTTCACATTATTTATCATATCGTCCTCCTATATAATCTCTGATGAACATCTGAATCTGCACTTCCAGGCAGTTTGAATGTGACACCATGAATTGATATTGAGTGCATAGTTAAGACAGGATAGACTATATTTTGTCATTGCATTGGAAAGATTGTCAGATATACAGTGGCTCAAAAAACTGTCCAGATGTTTGCATATTTTGCACTAAGTGCAATGCCCTGTGGGAAATACTAATCCTAACCCTAGCATGTGAGTGTACCAAATAAGGTACTAACTCTTGGCTTTCTATTGGTCCAATATGTAAGAGATTTGGATAAGACCTGATAAAATGGGAGCTATTTTAAAACCATGACTCATTTGGACAGTTTTTTGACTTTATATCTGAGTTACATATATTGGATCCTAGAATATCATAACATGATTATATATATCTGGAAATTGTTCTATTATGTCACAATGATGTCACAATGATGTAAATGAGTGTCAAACAACATATATAACACCCACTATTCCTTATTTATTTACTTATTTTCACTATAAAACTTATTTCTACCTTCTAGAAAAAAAAGTGATATTTTTCACCTTTCTTGATCTTTTCTCTAGGATAATTGCTGCCCAGCCTGTCCTATGGAAGTCTACAGCAGTCCTTGTTCTTCAGAAACTCTAGCCAGAGAAGCATAAATATCATAGGAGCCATTTACTTATATTAATGGAAAGGCTATTATTTAGAAAATCATTACTAGCAAGGCCAAAAGTGTAATTCAAGCCATGTAATTCATCAATTCTATCATTTATATCATAACCCCAACCATATTCCATCCCATATAATCTTACACCAGCAATGACCTGCCCCAAACTTAATTACATTTATAATCTTTCTAGTAATTAGTTATTTTCCTAACTTTTTTATATATACTTTTGCTTATCTGACCCAATCCTATACAGTGGCTCAAACAATTGTCCCAATGTTTGTATATTTTACACTAACAGTGATATTCCCCAACAACAACAACTAACCCTAACCCTAACATTTGGTGTAGGAAATGAAGATCTCATTCTGGGCTACAAGATTGGTCTATAGTGCAAAAGATTTGGATGGGATCTGATTGAATGACAGCTATTTCAAAACAGTCACTCATTGGGACAATTGTTTGACTTTTAATTTATATTACATACATATATCATGGGTATTATGGGTACATTGTTAAAGTATTGATTTACATCTCATATATAAGCTTAACTAAATCATAAGAGCCAGAACAGTTCATCTGGTTGAGAAGTAGCCAAGAGTGTTCATGTTTGTCCTGCAGCAATCCTGTTTAGGGTTTAACATGGTACCCATAAAACCCACAGTGTGGGTATCATGTGGGTATGGGTTCTGAAACACAGACCCATACCCATACCCACCCATACCCATACCCATGACCCACAGTGGGTACTCATACCCATGCAGTTGCCTACAGTCATGTCCTTGCTTGATGGCAGCAATGGTAAGGTTCTCAACTTACATGGCCCTTTCCTGCATGACAGACATCAAGAGCTGTTGATGCAAGTGAGGCCTCTGAGTCAGTAGAAGGCCAAAATGAAGATGTCAAGCTTGAAGTAAGTACTCTGATGGGACACAAAGCATGAATGTGGGAATGCACAGAAAGTGTTGCCTCAATATGAGTGAGAGTGTGCCAGTGGCATAACACTTGTCACTCCCAGTGCTAACCCTTTCCCCTCAATTTTCTTCAAGCTGTGACCCCACATTCCAGAGGAGATGTGCCCTTTTCTCATGCTGATATTGTCAGATGCACAGAAGTGACATATTGACAACATACCCAATTCCTGAGTGCCCCTTACTGACTGCCACATTGCAATACTTGTCTCTGAGTTCACCACAGCATCATGAACCAAATGATTATACCAATCAGTAGGATGCATGTGTCCTGGCCTTGTTGACAGACTTCCCAATGTAGGGATATGCACATCCTGATGTGCAGCAGGTATGACATGCTTTCCTTGTTCATGGTGCTATGAGTGGTTTCTGAAGAGTGGACATAATATAAGGGAGACAGAAGACCGTGTGCTAGTGTCGCCTTTGAGACGACGTCTTCATTGACTGCTTTCACTCCGGGCCGCCGCCACCCCGACAGTCCCCGCGCCACAAGCTGCGTAAGGTACACGGGTCTCCTCATCCTAGCGGACAAGTTGTCGAGCACCCAGCCATGTCTCGAAAGATCACCCGTTTTCAAACGCATGGTACGATCTGTACTCCAACTCATGAGATCGTCCTCGTTCCGATGATCACGACGATGGGCAGATGTTCGTTTTCCGACGTCACTCTCAGGAGATGGGACAGACGCGATGTGAGTTCGTCACAAAACGCCACCTCCGTAGCGGCCGCTGAGTCCGGTGGCGCCCTCAGGAATACCGAGTGCGACTACTCGTCTGCCTACATCTCCATCTTCACAGATGGTGAATCCCCACTGGTTGGACACGGCATGACATTTACCATCGGTCGCGGGAACGAGATCGTCAGTCTTGGCTTTGTCTGCTTCGTTTGAGGGACGTCTCATGTCATTCTTAGGTCTGTCAAGCGATCGCAGTCCTCGCAACCAAACTCATCGGTCGTGATCCAGAGGATCTTTTCAAAAGTATGGGAAAGACCTGGGATTGGTTGTCTTCTGATTCACAGCTGAGATGGTGGGTGTTTAAGTATTTGGAAATCGGATGCGGCACTAGTTGCGGGACCGTGGGGGGCTGACGTGCGTCCGAATAGGATCGGGCCCGAGAAGGGTGTCATCCACATCGCCGCGGCGGCCGTGAATAACGCGCTATGGGATATGTTCGCCCGTGCCCGAGGAAAACCTCTCTGGAAACTTGTGGTAGACATGACACCGGTGAGACCTGCCATCTTGCCGCTACCCGTCTTACGAGAATAGCCACTATCGAATCTGATTCCCTTAGGAAGAGTTCGTAGACGCAACCACATTCCGCTATATTACAGACGCCATCACGCGTGACGAGGCTCTTGCTCTGCTAAGGGCGAAAGAAGAAGGGAAGAAGGGTCGGGAGGCCACAGTCACGGAGCTTGGGTGAGTAACCTGCCAAGCTTGCTACCCTGCAGCACGTGACCTAGTTCCCAGATACCCCGCTTATGTCACTTCGGCTGGTTGGCTCGGTAGGATGGCTCCTCTTTCATAAAGCGAAGCCAGACCAACCCTTTTAAAAACATACCCCAGGCTATTCAGATGAGAAGGTTGCACGACTCACCAAGGAGGCAGTCGCTGCCGGATTCGACCACTTTAAGATGAAAGTTGGGGCAAATATCGAATCTGATCTCCGCCGTGGATTGATCATCCGCTCTATCATCGACAACCCGCAGTACCTCCCTCCCAGCTCCAAGGGCCGCGACCCGAATAGTCCTGAGCTCCAGGGAAAGAATGCTGGTCCAATCGGCGCAGTGCTCATGATCGATGCTAACCAAGTGTGGGATGTCCCCCAGGCAATCGAGTATGTGAAGAAACTCGAGCCCATTAAACCTTGGTAGGTAGGCTTGCCGCACTGTTGGCGAGACAATGTACCTATATCCTTTGTAGGTTCATTGAAGAGCCAACCGCGCCGGACGACATCCTCGGGCACGCTGCCATTCGCAAGGCATTGAAACCTCATGGCATTGGCGTTGCCACCGGCGAACACGCCCACAATCGCCTGGTCTTCAAGCAGCTCTTGCAAGCCGAAGCTATTGACGTGTGCCAAATCGATTCCTGCCGTTTGGCAGGTGTCAGCGAAGTCCTGAGCGTACTTCTCATGGCTGCCAAGTATATACACGACCTATGGACGTGTCCGAACCATGCGCTAACACACCTATCAGATTCGGCGTGCCAGTGTGTCCACACGCGGGTGGCGTTGGTCTGTGCGAATACGTCATCCACCTGAGGTACGTTAGGGCTCCTTGTCACTCCCCTTTTTGTCCTCATGACCGATTTCATTTCGCCAGCCTAATTGACTTTATCTCCGTCTCTGGCACAATGGAACGCAACGTCCTCGAGTTCGTGGACCACCTCCACGAGCACTTTCGCTACCCTTGCTCGATCAATTCCAAAGGCCGTTACAACGTACCCTTAAATCCGGCTGAAGGATACAGGTGCGACTTTTTCTTCTTAGGTGTCGCTGGTCCAATTTACGGATGCATCTGATCAGTATCGAGATGTACAAACAAAGCATTGCGGAGTATGAGTGGCCGAACGGTTCGTACTGGGCCAAGGTTACTCGTAGCACACCCTAAGATGAAGACGATCACCCTCATGACGATGCCCATTGGTGCTAATTTCTATGACAATTTGAATCGAGGCTGCAATGAACCGCGTTTTACATCACAGCAACTATTTGCTGGAATGGTACAGGAACCATGCGAAATCTTTGGCAGTGCCGTGTAGAAGAGGACCCTGTCTCTGCGATTATTGTCGACGGGGGTATCGTGCCTAAAGAATATTGTCGAGCATGAGTGATAAGATAGTGAGGAACAACGGATGTCTTGTTCACGGTAAGCTGGACATGTACTGATTCGTATAGATATAAGAAAGAACTGTGAAACACAGAATAGGTGTTACAACACGGGCGAAGCAAGAAAGAAGCGCTACACGTAGATGAATTATTGTGTTGAAGCCGAACGTGAGCGCTAAATGGTTTGGTAACTCCCTGGAATAGCACAGATGAGCGTTTGATGGCAGATGGCGAGCGTCGAAAAACGTACATATCCGCGCCTGCCAATCTCCACTGCCGGTGGCCAAAATGTTGCCCGCAGGGCTGAGGTCTATTGATATGACTAGACAGCCTCTCAGAGTCAGACGTGGTCCAATGATTGATCACCCACCAGAATTCTTGTGTCCTTGGAGCATACACTGCACGGTTGCACTGTGCGAGTCCCAGAACTGCACGCCACGGTCTTTTGACCCTGAAACAACCCACTGCCCATCGTGCGATACAGCAACAGACAGTACATAGTCCTGTCGGGAACCGAGTAAATGAACAGATGCCGTTATTAGTCATATAACGTTGCGCACCGTATGGCCCATGAAATTCATGGTGCACTGGCTAACTTTCTCCATCTCTTTCTTGCCGTTTGCAGTGGCATCCTTTCGCTTGGCACCATTCACCAAGCCGCTCACGTCCCAATATTTCAGCGTTTTGTCCAAGCTGCCGCTCACCAAACCTTTGCCATCAGGAGTGAAGGCTACGCTGTACACACTGTCTCTGTGCCCCCGCAACCGCTCCATCAACAAGCCAGTGGTAACGTCCCAGATTCGGACGACGGTATCGAGACTGCCGGCAGCGACAAGTTGCCCATTGGGAGATATGGCAACCGAGGTCACCCCTGCATCATTATTCAACGAATCAGGGTCATTGATTGTGAGGGCTTTCGATGAGCCGTCGAGCATGTCCCAGATTCGAGCCGTTTTGTCGCCCGAGCCCGAGACGATAAGGCGACCGTCCAATGAAAAGTCGAGTGAATAAATCTCTTGTTGGTGGCCATCAAAGACATTCCGGATGCGCTTCTTGGCAATATCCCAAATCTGTGAAGTGGATTCAGAAATCTGACCCCCCGATAGGGTCACTACCTACACGTATTTGCTTATCTTCGGCACCTGTAGCCAGGAATTTACCATCAGGACTGAAGCATACACTGCGAATGTACAGATCTCCAGCTTTCCCGGCGGTCTCGTCAGCAAGAACGCTGAAAGGTATACGAGATGACTACGCTATAGTATCGGACAGATGAGAGATTATGCGTACCAAGTCTTCACACCAGTTTTGGTATCGTAGATCTGTGCTGTACGATTGCATCCAGTCGCAAGGAACTTTCCATCCGCGGAAAATCGCACACAGCATACAACACTGTTATGCAGGGATTAGCTACAATACCGCATGTCAGTGAGATGGTGGGCTGCTTTACCTCTCGTGCATAAGTGTGTGTACCAATGCGACATCAAGCACTCGTTTTACTTTTGGGTTGAAAACTGCAAACCAATCACTGCCCTCCTTCTTCAACTCCGGCGGGACGTTGTGTGGATCAAGGTCGTCGGGAAACTGACCTCCATTAGAGGTGTTGTTGACTGGAGCGAGTGAGCTCGAGGTTGAGGGCGGGTCAGAAGGACCGGATGGTGGCGGATTTCCAGGACCCGGAGGATATGGAGCATGAGCCGATGGGGGCGGGGGGAGTCCGGGGCCTTGGAAAGTCGGAGGGCCCGCGGGTGCAGAAAGCTTCGGGGTTGGGCCAGGGACAAGAGAGGGACTATAATGATCTGTCGCAGATAGAGGAGAAAGGGAGGTGCGATATCTATAAGGGGGCGGGGAACGTGTGGAGCTGGGAGGAAAATGTTTACCTGGACGGTCTCCCTTCATCCGTTCCGTTTTGATGCGCTTCGGGTCACGGACTTCAACAGGGCGATCACGCTCACGATCGCGTTGCTCACGTTCACGGTCCCGGATTTCCCGCTCACGCTCGCGATCCACACGCTCGCGGTCTTTGTCCCGTTCTCGATCACGGTCTCGGTCACGGTCACGACCGTAATAGGGGTCGTTGTAGGACCCGGGGCCTGTGGCGGGGAGTATTCCAGGGACGGAAGCTGGAGGTGCAGGGTGACCAGATGGACCGACTGAGGCGGGCCCGACAGGTGGGTGTGGCGGCGGATTTGCGGGGATACCCTGGCGAGTGGCATGGAGCTCGGCGCGCAAGCGTGAAAGTTCTTCCTCATACTGTAATCGTATTTTTCCGTGCTGAGATTCAAGTTCGTAGAGGGATTGGCGGATGATGTTCAGTTCGTTGATTTGGGAGGTCACTGGCGGAGATGAAATTTTAAGGGGGAAAAAGGGGAAAAGGAGGGGAAATACGTGCCCTTGGACTCGTATTCGTCCCTCTGATTTCTCAGGAGACCTAAATCGGACGTGAGAACGTCGAATTCCTGGCGAATGGTATCGAAGGCCTCGTTCAGTCTGGTGTGTGTGTGCTGGGCTGGCCCCTGAGCGGGGGGACCTGTCGGCTGAAGGCTCCTGTGCTGATTGAAAGTAGAGATGTCAGATGAAGGGAAGGGAAGGGAAGGGAAGGGAAGGGCAGGAAGAGGGAATGGGGGTTCTGGCCGGGCTGAAATTTTGCGCCGGTTGGGCGGGAGGGAGATGTGGGAGGGCGGGACGGCCAAGGACGGGGGCGGGGGGGAGTGTAGGGATGTGGGGACACGATGTGGGACGAGGAGGAGGACTTACGTTGTAAATTGTGGAGGACATGAAGGAAGTTGGGAACGTTCGAGGTGGGTGTTGATCATCGCCCTTTATAACACACGCTGGAGTTGGCCTGCGCTAGCATTCTTTTCCCACGTTTGGCGTTCCCGGCGGCATGTCCATATATGGATTGCTCGCACAGTAGGCACAGTCACGTGCCCATTCTACATATCGGGCATTAATTTGTCTGTTTATTCAAACTCCGCGAAGGTGATTATCTCCACAGCCCAGCGAGCATGTGTGATGCCCCCCCACTTTCTTCTTCGTGACAGACGCTCAGCCTTCACGTTCTCGCATGCACGGGCCCATGGCGTGCAGGTGCAGTAATAATAGTCGTTGTCGGTAGCCCATGGAGACCATCGACAACCAATATCGCCAAATGCATCCATGGGATCAGTCTAGAATCTGTCACGGACTGACCCACCTCGTATTTAACCTTCTCAGCTCACCCTGACTCGCCCGCCATCTCTTTCCAACCTACAATCATGTAAGCCAACTTGGTTCGTCGTCATCCCACGCCCCTGCCTCACATGTCTCCATCGAGCCCCCTCCATGTCGTACAGCTTGGACCCCCTGACAGCCCCGTCCTACTCCGTCAAGGAAGGAAATGGCTGGCTAGCCGTCTTCAATCCTGATGCACGCCGTCAGATGGATGTACAGCTCCGCTCGGCCTATACCCATAATGGGTCCGTGCCTTCCCCATCACAACTAATTCTTTCCCTTTCGAGCTCACCACAGCCTTCTCTCTTCTAGAGTCGTCTGCTGCGTCAAATTCTCTTCCGATGGATCCTTGCTCGCAGTTGGGACCGACAACGCGATCATCTTGTACAACATCGAACAGCAGACAAAGCTTACGTGCGTGCCATACCGCGGTCTCCGTTCCCGTAATAATACGTCACCTTTCGTCCAGCTTCTCCCTCGGCGGTGAACAAGGCCAGAAGGCCAACCATGCCCGCAGCGTCGTCATAAGTCCTGACGGCGAATGGCTCGTGGCAGGGTCTGAGGACGAATACATCCGAGTACGTGAATGACCAGTGCACCACGTCGTCCTCACACGAGGCCGCTAGGTCTGGAGCATCGAGACTGGCGAATTCCTTCGGACGTTGAGCGGGCACACCGGCGAGGTTTACGCGCTCGCGTTCACGACCGATTCTCGATCCTTATTCTCCGCATCGGGTGATCACACTGTCCGAGTCTGGGATGCAACACAGTTCTCGGCCGACGCGATACAAGTACCCGAACCCACTTGCCGTATTCTTCACCCCACAATCCCAGAAGAGAAGTCATCAAAGAAAGTCGTCTTCACCTCGGTCACAGTCGACACAACAGGGTCCTTCGTTGCTGCCGGATCACTCGACGGCACAGTAAGAATCTGGGATGTGTCCTCGGACACGAGGGAAGCGGAACCGATCGGTATCCTCCGCGGGCACTCAGACGCGGTCTACGGTGTTCAGTTTCTGCCGAGCAACATGGGGACCTCTACCGCGTGTCTCGTCAGTGCCAGCCTGGATCGAACGTTGAAGTGTTGGGAACTCTTGCCAGATGAGAAGCAATTCGAGTGCAAAAAGACATTGAGCGGACACGAGGCATGGCATCTTATACATTCGTTCCATGTACCCCGGGCTCAGATGACATTCCCACAGGGTGCTGTTCTGTCAGTGTCGGTACTGCAAGTAGGGCGAGAGCAACGCCTCGCATCATCGTCTCGGGACGGAACTGTCCGTCTGTGGGACTTGAGGAGTGGGATCCCATATTTCATGATCCAGGGACATACAGACACCGGTGCGCAGTTCTTGTCGTGATCCACACTCCTCTTTGACACGTATTGTGTGCTCTCTGCAGTCACTTCTGTCGACCTCAGCAGTGATGGGGGCGTTCTTGCTTCTGGAAGTGGTGACCATCAAGTGCGGATCTGTGAGTTTCGTCTCAATGTCCGAGTCTATCAGCTACTCAAGTGTATCTGGCTTCTCTACAGGGAAGTATGTGCTACAATGATGTCAACATAGTTCTCCTTCGTCATTGCGTCGTATGAGGTTGCGAACACACGTTCGGATCGCGAGGGACGGAGAATGTGACGAGTACGGACTTTAGCTAGTACACCGTCCCCCTGCTTTCCGGTGCCCCATCAACGTGGCTAGCTTGCTTACCTAATATTTACTTGCACTTCGATGGAGCAGAGTCATGTGCCCGTTCCAGTCACCAGCATGGTCCTCGTTCTCATCATCGGCGACCTGCATATCCCTCATCGTGCGCACGATCTTCCTACCAAGTTCCGTAAACTGCTAGTCCCAGGAAAGATCCAGCAAATATTATGTACAGGCAACGTCTGTGACCGGGAGACGTACGAGTACCTACGCACCGTGGCGTCCGACGTGTACGTCGTCAGGGGGGATTATGATGAGGTACGCTCCTCTTCTCGCTCCGTTGGCCAGCTTCTCCCTTGCAATGCGTGCATGGCTCACCCGAGGTCCCTCGTTTCGCAGAACACCAGCTTTCCACCCTCGGCGACAGTGGTGCATGCACCGATCCGCATTGGTGTTATGCATGGCCATCAGTGTGTTCCGACAGGCGATCTCGATGCGTTGAGCGTTATCGCACGTCAGATGGACGTCGACGTGCTTGTGTCGGGTCACACACATACGTGAGTCAATTCCGCTTTGTCTATCTTCCTGATCGCGATCCCCCACGCGCGTGCCGCGTCCGAATTCAAACCCACGTCGTGATGAACACGCTGACTCCCCCCCCGCTAGATTCCAAGCCATCGAACACGACGGCCGGTTCTTCGTGAACCCCGGTTCAGCGACGGGCGCATGGACGGGGCTCCACAACAGGTATGTAGGCGTGCGTGCAGGCAGATGTGTTGACGGGGCAGGCATCTCTGATGACATTTGGCAGCGATCCAACGCCCTCGTTTGCACTGATGGACATCCAAGGGGCCGTCGTCGTCACCTATGTCTATCAACTCGTCGAAGGCGAGGTACGCGTGGAGAAGATCGAGTATCGCAAAGAGGTCGAGGCGGTGAAGCCCGCTGTCGCACAGGTGCCGTTGCCGTCGTCGCCGATCACACAGTCCAACTCGATGTATTCCAGTGCTGGTAATGGTGGGTTGGCGCCATCTGGGCCGGGGAGCCCACAAGCAACCCAGGGCGTGTGGTAGTTGCCCTGTTGCGCACGCAAAACGTGCAGGTCATGACTTGTGATCGGGGCGAGGCATTCGTAATGCAACTGTTAATTTGATTCGGTAGGCTCCATGCCCTTGATATGTAACACTCCCGCGATGTGAGCTTTTCGAGACCCCGCGACGAAATTCATGATGTACACACTCAAACTATGCTGACGTCCCACAGACGTTAAAAATGGTTTATATCTGGCTGATGTCAGCTGCTGATGTCACCAATGTTTTTCGTCCCCCGTTACACAAGCCGTCTATCAAACGTGGATGG